>CP092870.1:622156-750238 GCA_030710605.1 Cordylochernes scorpioides | reverse complement strand
GTTCTAATTTAGATGCACTAAACAGGACCTTTGGGAGAGCCGCTGCTTATCATAAAACAGCTCGAGGAGCATGAACTCATGGAATTCGTGTAATCTTTACACAAGGGGATAAGAAACAACAAAATCTATAATCCAAATTGTACCCTTTTAACTTTTAACACTCATTAGCGATATACAGTTAATAGAAATGAACATCAAAAAATGAACTAATCAATGAAGATTTTCCCATCATAAATTGATAGAAAAATAGACAACAATGAACTAAAAATATGACAATAATACTTTGATTCAAATTCAAAAGTGCAAGAATCATGAAATCAAATGCATTACATTACCACACACACACACACACACATTTGTAAACCAAAAGTTTGCAAGAAAATTCACTAAGTATGAAAAATGAAATTGCATGAAACCGTGCAACCCTATTTCTCAATACATCACAAGAACAGCCAATTACCAAGAGAGCAGTTTTAATCTAGGAATTGAAACCAATGCTATGTAGGACAAACATCCAGAAGGCACAATTTGGATGATAGCACAAGGTAATAAGACCCAATACAAATAAATAGTGTGATGAATGCCATACACTATTTGGATGTGGTCTGTTGTTGTTTCTTATCCCCTTGTGTAAAGATTACACGAAATCCATGAGTTCATGCTCCTCAAGCTGTTTTATGATAAGCAGCGGCCTCTCCCAAAGGTCCTGTTTAGTGCATCTAATGCAAGCCAAACAAAATGTGTTCTGGAACTGCAGGTGCCAAGCTACATTTGTATTTTGTAAACATCCAGAACTTTAAAAAAAAAGAATGGAAAACCATGATAATGCTCTAAATGGGAGAAAATTAGAGCATTATCATTAAGCATTAAAATTATTATGTTAATCTGAAAGAAACAAAAGATACTAGATGAGAAAAATGACTTTAAGAGACAATTTAAGAAATCCTTTTCATTCAAAAGAAATGTGCTACAATTAACAGAATGGAAGAGAAAGAGGAAATATCAATATTTATGCTCTCAATTTTATCTGAAAGCTTTTTCCCCAATTCTAAGAATATTTTAGTTCTTAAAATATATTTCCTTATCTTGTTTACACACACAGATAACAATACTGTCTAACCGACAAGGCACAATTTGGATTATAGAATATAATAAAAGAAAATAAGACCTAATCCAAATAATTTATTAGTGTGTGACGTTTCAGCAACAACATTGTCACCATCATCAGACAAAAGAATTTTTAAAAATCTATGTCTTTTGTCTTGTCTTTTTCACTCTAATGTCTTTTATTACCTTGTGTCTAACCCTTTCAACACCTGGTGTATTAGCCTTTAAAATATGTGTACATAGCAATTACAGATCTTGCATTAAGCTTATTTAGACACAAAATTGTCCTCCCGAGAGAACAACAGTCTTTGATTTCCAGACTTAAGTCTGGTCATCTACGGACAATGACAGAATGGTTGCAAGGTTTTCCCACTATGTACTAAGAGTCAACCTGCAACCCCAAAACACATTATTGACTGTATTGACTCATCCATTGATGAGCTCTACTCTTCCCCGGCAGACACCATCAAAAACCTCAAGCTTTACAAGCTTGTTACCTTAGTGTGATTGAGTGGAGATAAGGAAGAAGACACAATGCTTTAAAATACATTGAAAATTGTTCAATTAAACATCATTTAACAAATATTATTCAGAAATAAGCTGCAATTTACTTATTTATTTAACACAAGGTAATAAGACCAAATCCAAATAAAGTGTAAGACGTTTCAGTAACAGCGTTATTACAATCTTCAGACAAAAGTACATAGTACAGTACTTTTGTCTGAAGATGGTTACAACGCTGTTACTGAAACGTCTCACACTATTTATGTGGTCTTATTACCTTGTGTTTATTAACTATAATCCAAATTGTGTCTTATTATTTTTTATTTGTTTGCCAGGAAAGTATATTTTTCTAAACAGCTGCCATGGGGAGGTCTGGTCTTATGGAACAGGTTCTACAAAGACATTTTCCTACCACCCTGTGTTGTGAGGTCACTGTACACTAAGTACCATCATGTTTAGGGTCAACGTCTGGAAGCTTGTTATTTAGCTAATAAGTCACAATGTAGATTACAAACACAAGGTAATAAGTTCCAAATAACTAGTGTGATGTTTCAATAACAGAGTATTGTTACAATGTTCAAACAAAAGTACTGAATGAGTACATACACTACTACATTCAGTACTTTTGTCTGATGATGGTAACAACGCTGTTGTTTAAACATTTTAAATTATATAAAATTTAAATTTTATTTAATTTATTTGGTCTTATTATCTCTAGTTATTTAGCCTTTCTTTATCATTGACTGAGTCCACATTGAGTGTCTAAGTGCAAAGTTGAACTGCTTTTCACGTGTGTAGACATGTGGTGTACTTACAGTAAAAGTAGTCGCCTACCACTACCCACCATGATTATCATGGTTGTACATGTACTAGGGATAAACAAAAAAAAAGAAGGAAAGAATCTATTACTCCCACTTTCTAGAAATGATTTGAGAATGTCAATGTTGGAGAATACAGGTACACCATTTGGAGAAAACCACTTTTTTAGGTGTGTTGTCAATCCAATCTGGATCAATTATAAAAAACTAGCCGAATGACCCGGGCAACGCCCGTGTTTTACCCATTTGAATGTTTTGATTCAAATACTATTTGTTACAATTATAAATTGTGGTCATGTGGCCTAGTGGTCATGGCATCTGCCCGGTAAGCGGAAGGTCGTGTTGATTCTGGGCAAAAATCATTCCCCGTTCAAAATGACAAGAGAAATTCATAAACTTGTTTATTGTAACTTTGGTTCCACTTGTGTCAAGGTGAGAGAACTTTTTGGGGATTTCTTGTTGAACATATTTGTTTCTTTAATTATTTGAAGACATTGTAAAATAGAGAAAATATAAAAGGGTCTACTTGATATTGGGTTTATTGGTGGGAGTGAAAAAAAAGTTTGGTGGGTCACCTTATTACATCTTCTCACTTACAAACAGAATTGTCAAAAAACACAAGGTATTAAGACCAAATCCAAATAAATAAATAGTGTGTGACGTTTCGGTAACAACGCTGTTACCAAAACGTCACACACTATTTATTTATTTGGTCTTAATACCTTGTGTTTATAATCTATAATCCAAATTGTGCCTTAAGAATTGTCAAAAATATCATTACTTTTATCAAAGGAATAATATAATAGAATAAATTTAATCTATTAACGATTCATCAGAAATATCTAATTACAATAGATGTATAACATTGTTGATATGTTAGCGAATGGTAAAATCTCTTTCAAAAAGCACAATGAAAAAGGAGGAGGGGGAGCAGTAACAAGCTCACTAAAAAACCTGGGTTCAGCTGGCCCGGCTGATAGTACCCTGTAAGGGCTCCTAATCCAGGTATACAGGATGAGCAGTGTTTGTACTCCATGTTAGGAGCGGCTGCACATGGCATCTGTTTCTCATGGCAGCCATTTCTTTTGGAGCTAAGTCGGCCTGCCACTGAGTAGTGCTCCCAGTCTTAATGACAAAGGCATTCTACTTCACCCAGTCATGAAGGTTGTCAAACAGACACCATCAAGGGTCACAACTTGATACCCTAATATGATTGAGTGGAGATAAGGAAGAAGAAAATTTCAAACAAATGGGCAGCAAGCAGGAATATCCGCAATCCTTGAATGTGTCATACATCTAACAACTTCCGTTCTAAAAATACAACTAGCTGTTATTTCTGAGAATTTATAAGCTGTTTGTGGCCCATTAGACAGGGCACTGGTGTTCAAAAGGTTAAAAACACGCAAAGATATTTCTTACACTTTTATGAAGATGGTAACAACATTGTTGAAGGAAACATCACACACTAGGTCCTATTACCTTGTATACTGGGCCTAGTATACTACTCAACAAACACCAGGCAGAGTATACTACACAACAGACACTATACCAGGCAGAGTATACTACAAAACACACAATATACCAGGCAGAGTATACTACTCAACACTCACTATACCAGGCAATACTCAGCACACATATTATACCAGGCAGAGTATACTACAAAGCACACTCTATACTAGGCAGAGTATACTACAAAGCACACAATATACCAGGCAATACTCAGCACACACACTATACAATTTGAAACCCACCAGCCAACTACACAGGTCAACAAGGGTTAGAGGAAGGTTGAAACCACGACGACAATGCCATTATTGGTGTCTTAAAAACCCTATGTTTATTATGCCACAATTACACTAGAAAATGGGGACAGAGGTCTATTCAATGATGAAATACAATAAACAAATGGGAGTGAAGAAGAAAATCCGCAGTCATGATTTAATGGGCTTTTCCTTTCCTCTTTCCTACAACCACACCAGATGTTAGGTCACAGCATGACATTTTAACACGCTGCGTACTGACCTTTCTTGCCAGCTGGGCCTTTCTTTGCTGGAGATTTCTTGGCTGCTTTCTTTTTGGGCTCCTCCACCTCTTCCTCATCAGCTTCTTCCTCCTCCTCCTCCTCTTCAGGGACCTCCTCGCTGGCTGCTGCCTTCTTGCCACGGCCTCTCTTTCCTGAGGTGGAGGGGGCGGCCTCTTCTTCTGCTGCACACATCCAGTGACATCAACACATGTCCGGGCATTCCCCCCGGTGATGCTACCTTCTGGCTCTTCCTTCTTGGCCTCCTTCTTTTCAGCTGCGGCCTTTCCCTTCCTGCCTCCCTTCTTGGCTGCAGGTTTGGGCTCCTCTTCTACATTCTCCTCAGCCTCTGCTTCCCCAACATGGCCTCAGTACTTGCACCAAATTGGATGAAAGTCAGCTTACCGGCCTCAGGAACATCTTCAGGCTCCTCTTCCTTGGGGGCTGGAGCTGCAGACTTGCGGCCACCTCTCTTCCCAACAGCAGCAGACTTGGCTGCACACAGGGATGGAGGCTACTGGACCAGGTACAAAGAGGGCTACATACCGGCAGCCTTTTTAGGTGCTGACTTGCGGGCCTTCTTCTTGGGAGGGGTAGTTACAGCTGGAACTGGGGCTTCAACATCCTCTGCTCACACATGTTGTATCAACACAAGGTGTCTGTGGGCAATTATTAAATACAAGGTTGGGTCAATAAGTAATGCACAATCTTCAATATTTTTTTTATTTGACAAACCATAAACTTTGTAAATATGAATACCAAACAATTAGCTTTATATCATTCAATATCTCCTCTGTACACATTTGGTCCAGTGTTCTTTCCAACTTACAACTTTGGTAAAATGGGGTACATCTTGCTTTCTGAATCACCCTCTAACCTCATGGAGTAACATTTCCAAATGTTCTACCGCGTAGAGAATTCTTTAATTTACCAAACAGGTAGAAGTCGGAAGGAGTCAGTTCAGGACTGTAAGCTGGGTGAGGCATCAAAGTCCACCCAAATCTGGAAATTTGAGCCAATGTGTGTTGCGCAGTGAGGTCTTGCATTGTGCTGATAAAATCTTTTAGGTTCTGTCTTTTTGTTGAAATGGCTCTTTGAGCTTTTCTAATGATCTACAATATCTTTCCTCAGTGATGGAATTTTCCAGCATGTCCATGAATGAGCCCATCTTGGACCATGATCTTTTTTTGGAAAGCCTCGGTTTTTTTCTTGACTGGAGATATTTTATGGGTCCATTGCATTGATTGATGCTTTGAAGGGCCATAATGATAAACCCAAGTCTCATCCCACATTATGACTCCTTTAAAGGCCTTGGAAGCTGGTCCTGGGTAAGATTCAATGAAGTCTAAACAAAATTCTTTCCAAGTTTGCATCATTTATCGTGTTAGAAACTTTGGCACCCATTTTGAGCACAATTTTCGATATCCAAGATCTGAAAGTAGTTTATGAACACTTCCTTTAGAGATTGAAAGTTGTTCATCAATTGATATGTCGTTATTGTCCGGTTATTTTTCAACAAGAGCCAAATTTTGGTCTGTTGTGACAGTTTGCCTCAACTCGCACCAAGATCAAAATCACCTTTCTGGAACCCATCTCTATAGTGATTCTAGCCAATGATTCCATATACAGACAGAATGTTGTGGCTGAATGCTAGGAGTGATTGTGCATTGACCCAATCTTGTGTTTCTAATCTATAATTCAAATTGTCAGTTGTAGTCCCACTCTATGTAACCCAGATTTCTGGAGCCATGTACTAAAGTGTCACATCTACCTGACTTCACATCTAATGGTAGACATCCAGTTTATCAGATGTACTGTACTTGGGAGTGCAGGGGTGAATATTGCTAGGAGGGTGGAACCTCTGATGGTGGTAGGCTGATCTGCGGCTTGGCTGAGAATCGGATTGTATAGCTCACCATGATTGGCTTATATTTATAAATTCAATTCTAGTTAAAATCTAGCGTTAAAATTTGTAACAAATTTACTGGCAATGTGTTTTTTTTTTTAATAGCATCAAATATATATAGACCTTACTATTTTGGCAAAAAGGGTTCACCACTGATGATCCAAGCCCTATCATTCAATAACTTTTTATCATTGCAGTAAGGTCTGTAGGATAATATTTTAAAAACACATGGCCAGTAAATTTGTTACAAATGATTGGCATACTGCAGATCATCTATATTCCATTCTTTACACATTTTTGACCACATTTCTATTAGGTTGGATACTTTTTTTTTAATTAAAAAATTATTTTTTATTATGCCTAAAATGGGATTGTATAGGAAATAACAAGGAAGTTGAAGATACTGGTCTTCAGTCAAGAGGTTGTATGGCTTAAGCCAAATAATGTCATTTGTCTATAACCACATTTTTGGTTAATTTGACACACTTTTAATTTTAAAAATACATTTTTGGAGGGAGAAAGTAAAGTCATGTGACTTACTTCCATTAGGAAAAAAAAAAGAATTTTTAAAATACATGAAAGAGGGTTAATAATTTTTTATATAAAACTAATGCTTAAATTTTATATAAATATGACATTAATTTTTACAGCTATTAAAATATATATAGCAAAATTATGTTGCAATTAACCAAAAGTAGTCAGAAAAAATAGGAAAATATGAAACATTTGTAAATTTCTAAAGCACTGTATATTAAAATGTATTATCAAATGAGCAGTATGAAGAAATCCATTTTCAGGTCCAACATATGCTGCTGTCAAAATGGGGGGAAGAGGTGCTCAAAAATTGCAGAAAATTCTCATTTATATTATTTTAGCTTTGTCTTCTGCTTCTTAAAACTTTCTAAAAATGTTATGGTCGTTTTATTTTAATAAAGCAACATTAAATATTCCACCATAAAATTGAGCACTAAATAAAAATTTCATGTTTTATTGTTATATTAAAATTATTTTAGAATAAAAATGTGTGCAAGAAAAAATATATAATATTTTTAAACTAAAAGTTTTTAAAAATTGAATATTTATAGCCTTTGTTTCAAGCCAAATTTTCAAACTGCATAAATGATAAATTTAGATCTTTACTAAATATTTTAAAAACTAATTGAGAAAAATTTATTCAATTTTACTGAAAATATATATTAAATACAAAATACATAAGTATTCGTTAAAATATTACAACACAAATGCAAAAATAGTCGAAATAGATAAACTAAAAATTAGGTTTAAAAAGATCTTAAAATACCTGCGCCATTGAGTTCCTTTGGCTCAGAGTTGACGGCCCTCTTCTTTCCTCTCTTGACAGGACTCATTGTAAAATCTAAAAACAAAAAGAATATAATTACAAATATAATTATAATATAAATATTAAAAAAGTTGAAGAATTATGTAAACCGGTAAAAGAAACGACTCTCTTACAAAGGATAGAGGTTGGCGCTCAAATTTTCAAAGAGTACGTTGTTAACGTATTTTTGTAAAAAGTTAATACTCACCGCTTTAGTTGAAAGTAAACTAAACTAAATAATACGATAAACGAAAAATTCGTTTAGATATAATGTACTTTTAAAATAAGCACGAAGCGAAAAAAACGCGGGAAATCGCTAAGAAAATCAAACGCAAACTCGATAGGAATGGAGTCAAGATCAAGTTGAAATAAGGGAAGGGATTTCTTTTTATCCAGTGATGCTCAACGAATTAAAAATATATACATTTAGTTTAAAAAAATTTCTAGAATATAGTTTATTAGAAATATAAAATTATTTGATAATTTTTATTATATAAATATAGTAAAATTGTTCGAAATAATTTGTGTTCTAATAATTTTCGATTATTACAATTTTTGAAAATTAGTTTTTCACTTTTGAAAATACGTTGGTATGAGTTCTCTTTGATTACACTATTTTTTTAAAATATTTTTTTAAAGTATCAAATGTATGTATCCTTATTTTATAGAATTGATTTTTTATTAGATATTTTCAAAATTAATACAATGTTTTTTACCAACCTGATATCTCAGAAAATAAGTAAAGCTTGTAATTGTAATTATGTGAGATTTTTGCAAGATTGTCTGTCAATTGTATTTATTCATAAAATATAAATTTTGTATTTATTAAATTCATTTGGAAATCAGAAAGTTATTTTTGAATTTATTAAAGACGTTTTGAATTCATTAAGAACCTTTGTGATTTATAGGTTTTTAACTTTTAATTAGACATTTTAAATTATATTTACACATTTTTAATTTTAATTTAGACACTTTCATTTTTATTTAGACATCTTCAATTTTAATTTAGACATTTTTCATTTTAATTTAGACATTTTTCATTTTAAGTTAGACATTTTCCATTTTTATTTAGAAACTTTCATTTTTATTTAGACATTTTCACTTTTTATTTAGACATTTTCATTTTTATTTAGACACATGGACTTTTCTATAAATAGTCCAAGTGTCTAAATAAAAATGAAAAATGTTTAAATTAAAATTTAAAATGTCTAAATTAAAATTGAAAATGATTAAATAAAAATGAAAGTGTCTAAATTAAAATGAAAAATGTCTAAATATAAATTAAAATTGTCTAATTAAAAATTAAAAACCTATAAATAACAATTTTTTTGTGAACATTTAAGAGTTTTAAGCTCTTATGATGCTATTATAATGTTTAATACTGACATTTTAGCATATAATATCAACATTTTAAAGATTAAAAGTTTTTTTTTGCTTATCCCTAGTACACGTGGTACAGGCCATGATAATCATGGTGGGTAGTTAGTGATATAGGCTTAGCAAAATACGGTTATTCTTTTTGAGGATTTCTGGTTGTTTTGTTTGTACTCACGTATGTTGTAGTTACGAGGACATCCCTTCTGATAAAAACAAATATATATTTATTTAAGGAACGACTTGTTCCATTACATATATTGTTAAGACAAGTTAGCGGTAAACAATAACAGCAAGGTTGAAGGTAGAAGTTTGGAAGTTACGTCATCGTAGTGCCGTCATAGCGTGACGTGGCATCGATGATGATTAAAGTCAAAGTCTGTGTAACAATTCCCTCCTTACTTTGGCTTTATTCCCACGATACTGAGGCTCTCCAGGTGTTTCTTCATCTGGTCTCGGGATAGGTCCTTTGTGAAGATATCCGCCTCCAGGTCCTGAGATGGCTTGTACAGAAGGCAGATGTCTCTGGATTCATAACAGTCTCTCAAGAAGTGGTACTTTCTGTTGATATGTCTACAGCGACTGCTTTGTTTAGGGCTGGAGATCCAGTTGATCAATGACTGACTGTCTGTATAGATCGCAGTTGGTTTTTCCATGAAATTCCATTCTTCCAGCTCCTGTAACAGGTTTATTATCCACTTGATTTGACAGCAGCTTTCACAAGCAGCTATCATTTCCGCTTCCATTGTGGAGAGGGCGACGAGTGGTTGTTTACTACTTTTCCAGTCTATAGTTGCTTCGCCGAGCTTCAATAAATATCCGCCGTAGGATTTTCCGTCATGAGTGGTCGACCAGCTGGCATCGGTGTAGGACTTCAGGATTCCAGTCTTTCCTCTTTCAAATTTCACTCCTAGGTCAATTATTCCTCGTAGGTATCTCATCACTATTTTGATTGCTTTCCAGTGCATCTGTTTTGGTTGTCTGGAGTACTGTGAAAGTTTGCTAGTGATGTAAGCGATGTCGGGTCTGGTGTTAACAGCTAGAAACATTAGCATTCCAAGGGCTTCTTGGTAAGTATGCTGATCACAATTGTCATCTTCAATATGATTGTCCAAATTGATTTCTTTGGAACCTGGTGTTGGAACTTCCTTACAATTTTCCATTCCATATTTCTGCAATATTTGTTGTACATAGTGGCTTTGCTGTAGCGAAATTCCCTCCTTGTCTTGTATGATCTTGATTCCCAAAAACATACCTTTACATGTTACATCCTTTATTTCCAGATGATGTCTCAGTTTATTGATGAATCTGTTTGAGGTATCTTCAGAATCTGAGACAGTGATAAAGTCATCAACATATATCCCTACATAGAAGTATTTGTCTTCATTCTTCCATTTAAATAGGCAAGGATCAGATTTAAGTTTTTTCAGTCCACAGTCATGAAGTACTTGACTGAATTTCTCATACCACGATCTTCCGGATTGAGGTAGACCGTAAATACTTTTGTTGAGTTTGCAAACTTTGTTTCTGTCTTGGACAAATCCAGCAGGTTGTTCCATGAATATTGTATTTTCAATGTTTCCATTTAGATAGGCTGCTTTTACATCAAATAGTTTAATGACTGAATCTTTTGTTGCTGCCATTGACAAAATAGTCCTGAGGGTGGCATTTTTAATTACAGGGCTGAAACTTTCGTTGTAATCTCTTCCTAGGATTTGGTTGTATCCCATTGCAACAAGTCTAGCTTTGTAAGTTTTGTTTTCTTGGTCTTTAGATATTTTGAACACCCATTTACTTTTGACAACTTTAGCGTTTACAGGTCTAGGTACCAGTTCCCATACTTGATGCGAGTACATGTTCTGAATTTCCTCAAGCATTGCGTTCTCCCAATGTTTCTTGTCTTCGCATGCGATGGCTTCATTATAGTCTTTCGGGATGGTTTCATTCGTAGTAGCCAGAACGTAGTCATCAAATCTTTTAGGTATTGTTCGAGTTCTTTGTGGTCTGTCTGATTCACTTGACTCTGTCTGTCTGTTGACCATGGTATCTGGTGCTGGCTCTTCAATATCAACATCTGATAGAACATGATTGTTCAGTTGTTCATCCTCCTGAATGAAGAAATATGTGTCAGTGTCCGTATTATTATCACTTTGTTTTTCTTCCGAGATGACATTATTGTTCTCTCTGAAGTGAATGTCTGCGGTTTCAAGAATGACTCTCGCTGTGATATCAAATACTCGATAAGCTCTTCTGCATCTTGAATAGCCTACAAATATTCCTCTCTTAGATTTAGCTTCTAGTTTGTGTCTTTGATGATTCTCGAGTTTATAGAAGACTTCACAACCAAATCTCATGATGTGAGAGACGGATGGCTTTTTACCTTTCCATTTTTCCATAGGGGTAGTGTCTGGGTCATTAGTTGTGGGAGTTAGATTGTACAGATATGCAGCTGTATTCACAGCTTCTGCCCAGAAGTGTAGGGGTAATTGGGAGTCTGCCAGAAGTGTTCGGCCTTTGTCTAATAGTGTTCTGTTAGCTCTTTCAACTCTCCCATTGCTTCTTGGGGTGTACGGTGTAGTTAGTTCATGTTTAATTCCTCTGGATTCTATGAAGGTTTCAAGGTTTTTATTGATAAATTCTGTTCCGTTATCAGTTCTAAGTCGTTTTAGTTTTGAGTTTAGCTCGTTTTCTCTCTTTACAATAAACTTCTTCAAAACTTCTGCTGCCGAGAGTTTATCTTTGAGAAATTCTACAAATATTCTCCTAGAAAATCCATCTACGATGGTCAAGAAATATTTACTTCCGCCCAAGGAGTTTATTCTCATTGGACCACAGAGATCGACATAAATGGCTTCAAAGGGGTAGCTTTCCTGATTGCCATCTGTGTGAACATAGGGTACTTTGGTCATTTTTCCCAATGAGCAAGCATCACATTGATCAAGGGTACCATTTATAGAGTTCAAGCCTTTTAGAAGATTGTTCTTCAAAATCAGGTCTAGTTTGTTGTTACTAGGATGTCCTAACCTTCTGTGCCATGCAGTCCTAGAATTGTCCTTTGAAATCAAGCAATGTTCACTTGGAACATGAGTTGCTTCAGATTTACGTGATAGGTTCAATGTGTACATGTTACCATCAAAGTTGCCTGTTCCTATTAGCTTGTCATCAGAAGAGTATATGTATGCTCCTTCAGAGTTCAAAAGAACAGAGTTCCCTCTTCTTACTACGCTTGGAATGGACATTAGATTTCCTTTCAGGTGTGGTACATGGAGGACATTATGCAGGGTTACAGCGTTGTTAAGTTTGTCCTTACCTTGTACAGTAGCTTGGATTAATCCCGATGAGGTAGATTCGATGTGCCTCCCTTCTTCTGCCACTTGTATGCTTCTTCTCTCCTCCGTCTTGTGCTCGATCCAATCACCATGGGAAGTCATGTGGCTTGTGCACGCAGAATCAATTATCCACACGTCCTGAGTCGTCGGGCGTTCCTCCCTTGTGCTTGCATGTAGTGCGTATTCTGAAGTGGAGTCTCTTCGTTGGGATGGTTCCTCCGTTCGTTCTTGTATTGCTGATCTGGCTGTGTCTTTGTTTTGTTTTGGTCCTTTATGGTAGTTCCTTGTACTGGCCATGTTATTTTTGTTTGTTGTATTCTTTTGATTTCCTTTGTTGTCAGGGTTGAACCAACAGTCTTTCTTGAAATGTCCTTTTCTTTTGCAAATGAAGCATGACTTTTCTTTGAATTGGTTGCCTGATGATCTGAAAGCATTTTCAGGATTTTTGCTTCTGTCCTGTCTTTTCTTCTCGAAATCCAGTAGAGTTTGTCTCAAGTCTGGTAAGGAGATTTCTCTGTTTATTGACAGTGCTGCTGCGATCGTGTCAAAGTTAGGTGTGAGTCCTTCAACAATGTATCGTACAAGTTCTCTTTCTGTTACAGTCTTTCCTAGCTGGGTGATCTCTTGTGCCAGTTTCTGTGCTCGTACAATATACATGTTAACATTTTCGTTTGGGTTCAATTTTAGTCTGGCTAGATCCAACATTAGGTCTATCCTTTTATTTTCTAGAGATCCTTCAAACCTTTTCTTTATGTCGTACCAAATTCTTTTGGCTCTTTTATCGCCTCGAAAGATGATTGTTAAGTCATCCGAAAGTGACAATATTATTAGGCTGTATGCTTCCCGATTCTTTTTCTTCCAAATATCATATTCTAGTTTATTTTTTGTAAAGTCTGGCTCGTCATTAACAATTACGTCCTCGAAGAGATCTTTTGAATCTAGAATTGCTTCCATTTTCATGGACCACGTGGTATAGTTGTTTTCTGTTAACTGTTCTATTTTTGCTAAGTTATAGGTATCCATTTTTTATTCAACTTTTTCTTTTCTAAATTGGCGGTTAGTCCAATTATTTAATTTCTTTATGATTTAAATGGATCAATTGGCGGTTAGTCCAATTCGCGCGCCCAAACAACGCACTGCTACCAAATTGATATAGGCTTAGCAAAATACGGTTATTCTTTTTGAGGATTTCTGGTTGTTTTGTTTGTACTCACGTATGTTGTAGTTACGAGGACATCCCTTCTGATAAAAACAAATATATATTTATTTAAGGAACGACTTGTTCCATTACATATATTGTTAAGACAAGTTAGCGGTAAACAATAACAGCAAGGTTGAAGGTAGAAGTTTGGAAGTTACGTCATCGTAGTGCCGTCATAGCGTGACGTGGCATCGATGATGATTAAAGTCAAAGTCTGTGTAACAGTTAGCGACTGCTTTTTACTGTAAGCGCACCACATGTCTACACATGTGAAAGCAGTTCGACTTTGCACTTACAAATGTGCCAGAGCCCGTTTGGTTACTTGCACTCGCTGGTGGGGTTGGACTTTTGCAAGAATCGGGGGGGGGGGGGGGGGGGCCATTGGAGCATTTTTTTTAAACAGAAAAAAGTGTCCAATGCGGGGATCGAACCCGGGTCGTAGTGGTTGTAAACCAAACGGTTTAACCAGCCTTCCACGACCCCCCAAGATTAAAAGTGAATATATAAAAATGTATTGATAAATAATCAATGACAAACATAGTCTTTGAAAATTTAATATTCACTTTTTTAAAATATAAAACCGCATTTAATGTGAAATAACACAAATTTTATATAATTTATATAAAAATCACGCTATAAAATTAAAAGCAAAGCTTTGAGATGGCCCCACTTCCTAAAAGATTTATTTTATATACCTTGGTTGAATTTCATCCAGACAGGGAAAATATTAAAGAAACATATAAGGCAAAAATAAATAATAATTCACATACTTCAAACTATATATATAAGGCATATATTGGATTTAAATATTTTTTTATTCTCCAATATTTCTTTATTGTTACATATAGGATAAAAAAAAAGCTCATTCCAGAATTGAATGTTTTCAGAAAATTCTAGAAAAATCGAAGAAAAAACAACTGATTGACCAATTTAAATTGATTATGCAAATTTTAGACTTGGGTGCTTTCTGATTAGATCACTGACTTTGATCGTTCTGGAAAGATCTGCCCGGGATATATAAAGATGCAGAGCTCACGCCAGGAAGCTATATTGTGTGCTCCAAGCCAGCTTGTTGCTATCTCAAGAGGTCAGGCTGTTGGAAATCTTTTATGGTTCAGACAATGAAAAAACAAATAACAAGTTTACTTACAGCTGAAGTGGTTTTAAAGAATTAGGCAATTTTACCTTTTAAGAAATTATTTTAAATTTATTATTTTCAAAGAGAGAGAGAGAGAAAAAAAAACAATAAACAATTACACTTACTAATTATGTAAACAAAACCAACACTCTTTGTTCTCATTTTTATATTACAGTGTTGACAGTCTGAAAGTATTTCAAGATCATTGATTTACTATTTTAAAACATTTTCTTCTTTTTTTTTTTCAACACAGGCTGTTGCTTACCACTGAGGTTGATGTACTTCTCAGAAAAATCTAGAATGTTCCAACTTCTGTTTCCTGCTATGTTCCCGTTTTCCTTTATTGTGCTGGAGTTGATAATTTTGCAACTGCTGTATTTTTTTGTCGTTTTCTTTTGAATCCTTCTGTAATTCTTTAATTGATTAGGCTTAAATTAAAGTCCTAAAGATTCTTTGTACTCATGGAAATTGTTCATTTGTGAATCAAAAATGTAACACTATATTGGTTCAAAATCACATTAATAGGCACCGCTCAGCAAGAGCAACCTAGTTCATGATAATTGAAACAGTGAATAATATGTGAAGGTTATTCACATATTAAACAAAATGTTAACGCGGGATTCAATCCCGGTTCATGACTGTCGGGAATCGAGCGTGTTACCCTCTCATCCACCGACTTATTATATGATATCTTCTGTGCGTATGTTATGTAAAAAATAATTAAAAATAGAAAATTGGTGTGGTGTCGATGTTAAAAAAGGCATATCCTGTTGTGAGCATTTAGATGGCAGAGAGAGCGCCATGTAGTAGAACAAAAATCAACCATAATATTTCCGTGATATTTTGCCAACCTATTTTATTGATAAATCAAGAAAAGCCAACCACGTACGCGTTTCGGGCTGTTGGCCCTCGTCCGTGTGATTTAGAACAAAAAAAATGTTTGCCCTAAAGGCTTTCTGAGAAATCAAGAAATGGGTATTTAACGCCGAATTTGAATTAAAAACGCTGTTCATATGGAAAACTAAAAAGTAGTAAAATGATCAGGTGTTAGAAACATTAAGTGGCGCTCTGCCTTCTAAAAATTCTCATGTGAGCGGTCAGGGTGTCTTTTTGTTTTAAATATCAACACCTGATCATTTTTCTATTTTTTCCCATGAACTTTACACAAATTTGGCCTTAACTACTCTTTTTAAAATTTATTTCTCAGTGTAATATAATTGAAATTATAGTTTAACTTAGCAATACAGTTCTGTACATAGAATGTAAACAACCTACGTTATCTATCAACAACCTGTAAGTAAATAAATCTTCTAATACCCAAACAAATATATCTTGTGAAACGTTTGTTAATTATATAAAGTAAACAAAGATTTTACACTCAGGAAGCCTCTAGGACCAAATTTTTGGTCGTAGAGGTTCAGCCTGCACCTTTCTGACGAGGACCAACAGCCCGTGGTTAATATTTCTTGATTTATCAAGAAAATGGGTTGGCCAAATATCACAGAACAAGCTAAATCAACGTTTAGTTGATTTTTTGTTCCACTAGATGGCGCTCTGCCATCTAAAATGCTCTTGTGATTGGTCAGAATATGGAAATATCTTAATTTACGGGGCTGCTAACCAAAATAAAATGATTTTTGAGCCCCAAAGGCCGCGTAAAGCGGAATGTATAAAACCACTATGTCCAGGCTGGAGAGGCTAGGGACAGGTTCTCCATTAGGGAAGAGGCAGGTTAGGCCGGATTGGGTCCGCGGAGGTCAGGAGGCAGGAAGAAGGCGGGAGGACTAGAACTTTGCAGCTCTAGCTCTGGCAGTTGGGCAAGACATTGATCTTGCCTCGTGGTCGGCAGAGAGGCCCTTGGCTGAGCAGTTGGCGCATTTGGCCGTGCGCGGGTTGGCGAGAGTTGGACAACTTCGGCCTTGGTGGTCACCAGAAGCGCAGTGGAAGCAGGTGACCGTAGCCTTGGTGCACCTATCGGCGTTGTGGCCGTAGGCACAGCAGCGGTAGCAGACGCGGACAAACTCTTCGTAGTTCAGGATCACTTGGTCCACAATGATCCTGCCGCGTCTTCCAATGGCCTTGTAGGAAGCCAAGTCCAGCTCAATGAAGGCCGTGCAGGTGCCATTTCTGGTCGGAGATCTGTGTGCCACTCGGACAGACTTAACTCCAGGAAGCTGGCTGAGGGCATCGGTGGAAAGGAAGGCCTTGACAATGTCCTCATCCCCGATTTCCGCCTCCACGTTGAAGAGGCAGATTCTTGGGAGGAATTGCCTCAGTTCCCGGACCTTCAGGCCTTGGAGCTTGTTGTCCAGGGCAGAGCTGACGCCAGGAATGGCCTCTGGAGTGTTGGAGTGCAGCACCAGTTTACCCCTGGGGGCAGAGTGTGGGCAGCGCCAGTCAGAATACGCCTTTTTGTTTTCATTATATTGTAGCAAAGTAGTTATTTCTTGTACAGATTATTAATTTCGATGTTTATATATTTTATTACTCTGCGTAACATTTCCTCATTGCTCAATTTTAATTTGTGCATGCAATAAATAAATTGCTGTGTCATCCTGAAGTTTGTCTTTCCTAATTCTCCACAGGTCAATATAGCATATTTTTTAAGTTACAAAAGTATAAAATAATTTAGACGAAAAAACATGGTGAAGGAAGACGAGTTTCTTTTATTGATGCATAAGTGCAAGCTTTCGGGCAAAAGCCCTTCAACAGGCAAGATAGTGTCGTTTTTATCTCGCCTGTTGAAGGGCTTTTGCCCGAAAGCTTGCACCTATGCATCAATAAAAGAAACTCGTCTTCCTTCACCATGTTTTTTCGTCTAAATTCAATCCAGGAAGAATTCTTTATCTATATTTATAAAATAATTATACATATATTTGGACCTATTCATATTTGAAATCACACATTAGGTTTAACACACATTCTTGAAAAATTATCTTTATAAATTAGATTTATTTTAAAGAAATTATTCTGTCCATGCGACAGGGAGGGATCTTCTAATTTAAAGCACACACAATTTGATGAATATGTTGTAAAAAAAAATCCCACACATATATATATTAATATTTTAAAGCATATATTGCAAATATTTTGAATAATTATTTAAATAGAGATATAGGGGTAAAAAGAAAGAGAGGTTAGCAATTTTTATTGAGGCTAGTCAACAGTCATAAAAATAAAAATAATAAATCTAAACAAAAATCAAGAACAATATGTAAATTTAATTTTGAAAATATTTTCACCAAATAAAATCCCTCACTGTAGGGACTTGTGGAATTAATCAAATGTCGCAGGTGGTCCTGAAGTTGGATAGTCTTCTGCCCAGATAATCCCTCAATATTTCAATGATATAGCTAGAGCCCCGAAAAGATTCGGCAACCCTAGAGAACAAAGAAGGGAGTAAGAGTTATGCTTAGTTTTGTTTACTGCTGCAATAAAGTTTTGTATTTGACAAATGTTGGCGTAATTTATAAAATCATAACAGACACGCTCTTAGCCAAATCTAACGTCCAGCGGAGACAGGCCATCGACACCTTTGGCCTTCACCGGAGTCACCAGAAACACCCTGTACAAGAAGCTCTCGCAAGCCAGGAACTCTGCCCGGCAGCCCAAATGAACTTCCTAGTTTCGACCCTGAACACGAGCGGCATCGCCGCTTTCACAGGAGAATCCATCTCTGATGTTTTCCCTAGAATCATGAGATTGACATCTGCTTCCTGCAGGAGACCAACGTCATGTACGAGGTAGGATACCTCTGCCACGGCTACAGAGCCGTCGTTGTGCCTGCAGCGACCACCGTGGAATCTCGCCCGAGTCTTCGTGGCCGGGTCGTTGTTCACCGACAACAAATCTTATGGCCTGGCAAGATGGCTGTCATCGATCTCACCGTCCAAAGAGTCTCCATGACGTGCGTCAACGCCCACGTCTCTCATGTCCTTGAATAGTGATGCAGCCAGCTCCAGACCATCGCAGCTCTGGCGCATTGATCCTCAGTGACCTGAACATCTCCGAGGAGTCAACTAAAGACCTAACATCCGGTTCAGTAGAAGCCCTCGCAGAGCTCCTGGGCTAAGCCGACCTCGTCGACTTCGCCACCTTCTTCGATGTTCCACTAGAGAACATCAATATCGCCATCATCGGAAGTCGGGTCAAAGCGCGTCGTTCCATTCCGTACCATCATTTGCCAAGATAGAAGCCAGATCTTCCAGTTGATCTTGAGCAAGGTAGAAACTTGAGCTCAATTTCCTTAAGGCTCCGACAAAATTAGTTCTGTGATCACTGTATAGGTACAAACAAAAAAGGTCCTCGGCGTGCAACAAACCGTTTGAAAGCTGCTATGAAGGTGGGGGTTGAAGCATCCGTCACCAACTCCATATGTATTGCCCTGGTCACCAAGCACACAAACAGACAGTTGTATTCTTTCTCCACTTCACGTCCCCGGCCCTTGGAGAGGCGCATGGTCCAGCATAGTCCACTGCACTCACTATGAAAGGCTTGCTGGGAGTCAGTCGCTCTTTTGGCAAGTCGCTTATTAATTGGTTTTGATTAGTACTGTTGTAGCGACAGCAAGTTGTGCAGTTTCGTATGCACATTTTAATGTTATTTTTAGCATTTATTATCCACTATTTTATTCCCAATACTGAACGCATCAGATTGACACTTCTGTGTAAAATTTTTCATGTGCATCTTGAATAATCAATAGGGTAAGTCTTCCTGTAGCTGGAAATAAGATAGGGTGTTTTTGCTCATACGATAGAGTGGGGGCCCATTTAACTCTGCCACCCACTCTGATGATTCCCGAATCATCAAGAAATGGAGTGGGAAACAAAAGTAAAATCCAAACGTTATCAAGAAATTGAGTTAACGTATGGATTTTACTTTTGCTTCCCACAATGCCTAGTTTTAACAAGTTCTTCCTTTCTTCGGGGAAATAATGGACTTGTGTTGCTTGAAGGATATGGTCCTGGGGTTTTCTCAATTCATAGGAAGCCAGGTGGGTCTTGTTTCTATCTGTGGCAATTATAATGGAAGCGCCAGGCCACTGTCCTGATGCACCTGGAGAGAGACATCGCTCACCAAGTTGGATTAGAACTGGAATTTCACTTGGAGCGTGAGTTGCAACTACCTCGTTGTGATCTTTGATGCTACAAGGTCGAGGTATTCTTGGCCAGTCTGCTTCATCCTGAGTCAGCCATGTGGGTCCATTCCACCTCAGAGATGAGTACGGTATTGAGTCTGAATATCTTCACGATGTCCTCAGGATCTCCAAACTATTCTCTGTTTAGCTGCATCCTCTGGTCGAACCAGGATTTGTCGGTACATATTCTCGATGTATGCCGTGAACGCATGTTGACTCCAGTTCATGAGGATGTTGAATATATCCATCTGCAGCTTTGGACCGGTGTAGAGTGTCGTTGAAGGAGAATCCATTTGAAGTATTCGAAGAGGCGTCAAACACTGTTTGTCTGTAGCTTGTTGGCTGTTGACTACGGCAGGATGGGGTCAGCAGCCATCTTGGATATTGGAAGGAAGTTCATCAATGTGAGTCATGTGTCCTAACCTTTCATCATTCATCCATGAAGTCGCAATAAGGCCGTCTGAGTTCAGTATCTTTGGACAGACGTCGTTCGAGAGAGACCTGCCGCTGAATACAAGCATTGAGAGAGGTTCCGTCCTGTGGTTTCACTTCAGGATCACACAGAAGTGGCACCGCGTCCATCAGCCATGCGTCGAACTTCCTTTTGACAGAGAGTTTCGCAGACATTTTCGCCAGAGTTTCGTCTTCTTTGTTCGCTCGGGTGCCGAATCTTTTCGGCGCGCTAGCTGAATCATTGAAATATATAAAAAGACCTAATGATTGCGCTATATAAATTTATAAAACAATATTGATATATAATTTTAAAAACATAAATTCTTATAATAGATCTTTAAATCTTGATACATATATAAAGATTGAGATTATTCCCTCGTCTTAACAATGGCCATCAAGCCATTGTTGGTAAAGGCTTGAAGGAGATATTTTTTCTCCAGCCCCAACTGCTGAACTCTGGTGTCCTTTCGTTCATTAAAACATCCATCTGAGCCAATGTACGCCGATCCCGCGTTGTTGGAGTAGGAGCCGAGTTGACCAGTTTATCTGCCATAGATGTGTCGCTGGGAGGAGGTTCTGTGTCCACAGCAGCAGCTGGTGGTGATGCAACAGGCGTTTGACGCGGCTTGCTAACGCCACTCATGCGCACAACGGAAGCATCCACAGGGAGCAACAGCTTGTTCTCCTGCAGGCCCGTGGACAGTTGGTGCCCGTGTGTTAGGGAGAGATACAATTTGAGAACATCCTTTATTGACCGTGGTCAACAATCATATAAATAAAAAATAAAATTCAAATAACAATGCAAAACAATTTAGGTATTTAAATTAAAATTATTTACATCAGACCGATCTCTCACCGAAGGGATGTCTGGAACTCAACAAGCCGCCCTGAAATCAGCCAGCCTCCTGGTTAGATGGCAATCGTCGCCACTGACTGGGTGCATGCGTTTGACACGCTCGATAGAGGCTTCCTGGTGTCCCTTATTCTCTCCACCGGCCTGCCGCCAGTCTCCGTGGGGTGGTGCTCCTGCTCTACGCTGGGACTGAGGCGAGGAGTTGGGAGAACTCCCTCGCTGAACATCACTCGGCAGTCGACCATTCTGGGTCTTTGAGAAACTTTCCTTGAATTGCTTGACCCAGTTCTGAAATGTGTTTATTTGAGAGTTAGCGTAGTGAATGGCACGGGGTAGGTTGTTATCATTGAGGTAAATCCATGCTTCGTCCAGTGTAACAACATTCTTTTTTTTTTCTGTCAGGTATTTAAATAATTTGGGTAAACAAGTATTTTTTCTCCTCGGAAAATATGAAAACGTAACCTTTTACAAAACCACTTATAATTTTAGGATTAGACAATAGCGTGGCCATTGATTTAGTTTATTCTAAACTCGGGCAATAGTGTGCTGTGTTCCCCTCGTGTTTTCCAATTCCATTCCAGTTGTTCCATTAGAGGGTCTGTACTCCAAGGTAGTTTTACAAAGTTTATTTTAGTTCCAAAACGTAAAAATTTGGGGCAGCTAGTGTAATAGTCGAACCTAGATAAGCTAGGGACCTCGGGGCGGGCGACACCTGTGTAAACATTGCGGCGGTGATAGCGTTCCTGGTTGAAGATTGGCAACTCTGATTGTCTTCAAACAATAGAATGGCGAGGAAGCAACTTGCTTGGTGCAAGCCCCTGTGACAGAGGTGGACGGCCCCAATGTAGGGGGACTGGTGGGGCCATTTGGAAGGTTTTAAAGACATCTGTGGTTTGTCAGCGGAGGATTTAGGAATCAAGATCTGAAGTGATTCCACGGCCCGGAATATAGAAAACTTGTCGAGAAAACTTCTCCAGAGCTGTGTGTAGGGAGGGTTGGTGTTCGATGTTGAAGCCGCCCCTAGAACTGAAGTTTCCCTCTGTCCTGGTACAGTCAAACATGTTTAGTAGAGTTATATACAGCTTTGTTGTCATCATGTGGTACAGGCCATGGTGGAGCGGCCGCTACTACTTCCAAGTACACCACATGTTTACACAGGTAGAAAGCAGCTCGACTTTTGCACTTACAAGTGTGGCAGAGCCCCGTTTGGTTACTTGCACTTACAAGTGTGGCAGAGCCCCGTTTGGTTACTTGCACTAAGTAGCAGGTTGGACTAAACCAAGAATCAGGGCCATTGAAGCAATATCAATTTTCGAAAGCTTGAGACGGTTTTAAAATAAAAAGAAACTTATATCCGGAACCTTTTTAATTTTGTTCATCAATAACTTTTATTAAAACCTTTAGTCTTATATATACAATTTTATGAGATAGATATCAAGAAAAGGAAATTAAAGCGAGAAATGCTTAACGATTGACCCAGATTACATCCCCAGCTGCCACATCAGAGCAACTTTGGCAACGTGTGGAAGCTGCTTGGTCTGCTGTACCACAAGAACACATCCAAAGACTGCAACGCGGACTGTCTAGGGATATAGTCTGGCAAGTCCATTACACAGCTTTTGAGTGACACGTGATGGCATATGGAGGACTGTCACATCAACTGTAACACAGTAAATATACTAGTAAGTGTGGGGTATTGGGTAAAGTTTTCAACCAGCAACAATCGCGCCTTGGAAGTTCCTCGCTGGCTACGATATCGCCTCTGCGCAAAGCTACTAGTAAGCGTGTGTCCACCCTCCATTTAAATAATTATAAAAGAGAATAAACGAAAAAAAAAAAAAACATATGAACATTTCCAGGAATTTCATAATATG
This sequence comes from Cordylochernes scorpioides, assembly GCA_030710605.1. Lineage (NCBI taxonomy): Eukaryota > Metazoa > Arthropoda > Arachnida > Pseudoscorpiones > Chernetidae > Cordylochernes > Cordylochernes scorpioides. The sequence goes on along the minus strand of CP092870.1, from coordinate 727,185 downwards.
ATTTATAATACAATATAATGCGGCTTATGATTGTAGAACGAAGTTTGACAATTATACCGCAAATGTTTCTTTTGAACGAAAAATCGAAATTTATTTTTAAGGAGAAATAACGATTATTTCTAACTTTAGGGATGAAAGGATGAATTGTGAAGAGTAATGATAACGGAAAAATCATTTATAATGTTGAATAGAGTTTTTTCTATGTAATGATGCTGAAATAGAATTCATATACCTAATGGTTTCAATAATTATTCAAGTGTTTATAGCCTGCTATTTTAATTATATTTTCAAAATTATTTGCAAATTTTAGTCAGGAAATGCAATTATATATGTAACTAGCGGATGTACCCGGCTTCGCCCGGATTTTACTCGAGTGAGTGGTAGCCTAACGAATATTTGATTAAAAATATTTTCCGAACAAATATCCTCTCTCTGCTGATTCGATTTTTATGAAGACACACACATATATATATGAAAAAACAATAGAAAAAAATAAAAGATAAGTGGGTCAGGTGTTGATATTAAAAATAAAGAAGGCATCTCCTGACCACGAGCACATGTGCTTTTTAGATGGCAGAGCGCCATCTAGTGGAGCAAGAATAAACTAAACGTTTATTTAGCTTGCTCCGTGATATTTGGCCAACCCAATTTCTTGATAAATCAAGAAAAGTCATCCACGAACGCGTTTCGCGCTGTTGGCGCTCGTCAGCGTGGAGTAGACTATAACCACTGCGACCAAAAATATTTTTTGGTCCCAATGGTTTCTTGAGAAACCAAGAAATGGGTATTTAAGGCCAAATTTGCGTAAAGACACTTAACACATGAAAAAACAATAGAAAAAATAAAAGATAAGTGTGTCAGGTGTTGATATTAAAAATAAAGAAGGCATCTCCTGACCACGAGCACATGTGCTTTTTAGATGGCAGAGCGCCATCTAGTGGAGCAAGAATAAACTAAACATATATATATGTTGTAATGTGTATGAGTTGTCTGAACAAACTCGCTACGACTTACAAGTTGAACTGAATGTTTTTTCAATCTACCAATCTTCTTATATACAAGATAGAGATAAAAAGGAAATAATTTACATAAGTTTTTAAAACAATTGACAAATGGAATAATTTTGCATAGTTAACAATAGGTAACAATTATAACACTTAACATAGGTTATTTACATATCACAACATGTTTCCCCTCTGCTACAACAATTAAAGAATGTCACGAATCTAGACAACCATCAACAATCAGATCAGGCAAATCAAAAGGCGGTTGACATGCCTCCCTTCTGCTTAAAAACCAAATCTTTGTGGTTTTCTTAACTCTCTTCCAAACCTTGAAAACCGGGGCCTTCCGGATGGTTCTGGTGCAATCCCAGCGGATGTAGTCGCGCCTTCCCTCTGGTCAATATTGGTCTCTTCACTTGACCGCTGTATCGGGGCTGTGGATGACTCGCCCATCGTTGGACTGTCGCACTGCGGATGTTGAGCTTCTGGGGAGTCGGTAATTGGTTCTGAATACAACTGGCTTTTTTCGTAGCCTCCATCCCTTGGCCTAATAAATTGTTGATTTCTTATCAACCTATTTCCCGATGGTGTCACAACTTCAAAGCTCTGAGGAGAATCAGCCTGCGCTGAAATCTTCACCGGTGTCCATGTCTCCCTTGGATGTATTTGACACCATGCATCCTCTCCTACATTGACCTTGGGATAGCTTTTACTATTTCTGTCATACTGCTCTTTCATTGAGCTCTGTCTTTTTCTTTTGGCATTCTCTATACTTCTCCAACTAGTTTGATAGGGTCTATATAGCGGTGTAATTCTGGGGATCTGACATCGAAGGCTCCTCGATAAACATAGCTGTGCGGGTGACGGTAGGTCATTTTTTGGTGTATTCCTATATGCCAGAATAGCCAGATATGGGTCGGACCCTTCATCTCTACATTTGATTAGTTGATTTTTTATTGTTTGAATGTTTCTCTCGGCCAGACCATTAGATCTATGAAGGTGTGGACTTGAAAATAGCTATTTTATACCCCATCTTATACAGAAGTCAGTCATAATCTCTGAGCGAAACGGTGGTCCATTGTCGGACATCATGGTTTCCGGAATCCCGAATCGTGCAAATGTTTCTCTCAATTTATTTTTTACATTAATCGCCGTAGGTGGGTCCAATGTAAATACCTCCGGGTAGCCACTATATCTGTCGACCACTAACAAATGGGGCTTTTTCTGAATATAAAATATGTCCAATGATGCTGTCTGCCATGGATAATCTGGAACTGGGAAAGGTTTTAACGGCTGCCGTATTTTTGATTTCTGATGTTTTTGACAAATTTCACAATTTTTTACTTTTTCAGCAATGTCGATGGACATTCTCGGCCAAAATAAAGATTCTCGCGCCAAACCCTGAATTGCAGATATCCCTTGGTGCGATTGGTGCAACAAATTAAGCATATTATTCCTTTGTGTCTTCGGAATCACTATGGCCGATCCTATACATAATAGATCATTCCATAAATACAAACGGTGTCTGAAATCGAAAAATACTTTGGCATCTTCATCGACGTCTTTTTTGCATATAGGCCATCCCTCAATCACATAATCGATTACTTTAACCAAAGCAGGATCCTCTCGGGTATCTTTCTGCATCGCTACCAGTTTTTCGTCCGAGATATTAACACGTACCATCTTGACCATTCTTTTGTCTTCAAGAAAAGGCGTTGGTAGTTCGTCCATGGGGTGAGTATCCCTGGATAGGGTATCAGCCACAATCAAGTATTTTCCTGGTTTGTACTGCAATTTGAAGTCAAATGCTATAAGCTTCATTACTAATCTTTGTAGACGCGGAGATATATCACTCAGAGGTTTTTTGACTAGAGGCAATAAAGGCTGGTGATCCGTCTGTACAACGAAAGTGTGTCCTGACAATAGATATTCGAACTTTTTGCATCCATAATAAACACTCAGTAACTCCTTCTCAATCTGAGAGTACTGTTTCTGCGAGTCGCTAAATGACGCGGATGCGAATGCTAGAGGTCGATCTTCCTGTAGCAGAGCAGCTCCCATTGCATCTTTGCTGGCATCACACTGCAAAATCAGCATCTTGCTTTTGTCAAAATGTGCCAACGAAGGAGCATTCCTCACGCATTCCTTAATATGATCGAATTCCCCATCCTGTTTAGGCCCCCAATGCCAGACAACATTCTTTCTTAATATTCCTCTTATATTGGATGTGGACGCAGCTAAATTTGGAATGAATTTTCCTAAGTAATTATAAAGACCCATGATTCTTTGCAGCGACTTTTTATCCTCTGGCCTTTTAAAGATAATTAATTTATCAATCTTATTTGGCTCTGGATCAATTCCATTTTGTGATATCACATGGCCCAAGAAACGAACTTTCGTTAGACATATTTGAGCCTTTGTTAAATTAAATTTGATATTTTTTTCTTTTGCTTTTTCTAGAATTCCCTTTAATTTTTTATTGTGCTCTTGAATGGTATCCGCATATATCAGCAAATCGTCTACATATGTAATATTTTGAAAGCTATCCCTAAAGATATTCGTCATTTTCTCAACAAAAATTTGTGCCGATATTTTCAAACCAAATGGCAATCGGTTATATCTGAACTTGCCAAATGGCGTGGTCATCACCAACAGATCTCTGCATTCCTTTGCAACCGGAATATGCCAATAGGCTGATTTCACGTCTAACACGGTATAATACTTAGCTTTGGGTATCTCGTGCAATAGTTCAGCTGGAGCCGGAGTCTGGAAATGTCTTCCCACAAGGGCCTCATTTAATTTCCGAGGATCCAGGCATATTCTGATTTGACCAGATTTTTTTTTTTACAACGACCATAGGATGAGACCACTCTGTTTCATGATATATTTTTGTTACGATTCCTTGCTTCACCATCTTTTCCAATTCAGACTGAACTTCGGCTCCGAGGCTTGTTGGGATGCGCCTGGGAGGGACTTGCACAGGAGAATATTCAGGCTTTGTGTAAATCTTACATTCCGAGTTGATTAATCCTACTCCTTGAAATACTTCGTGGTATTGTTCGAGGATTTTTTGAGTTTCAGAACACAATTTCATTTCATCCGTGTTTATATGATTAATTCGCCTCAATATTTCAAGCTTCTCGCAAGTATCGCCCGTGATAAGTGTCTGCGCTTCTACATCGGCTACGATAAATTCAAACATTCCTTTCTTTTCACCATATTGGCATAGCACATTGCATTTGCCGACGATAGGCAATTCTGTATTTCCATATGCGAACGCCTTTAATGACGTGGGTCTGATTTCTGGTCTTGATGGCCATTGGTTTATTACTTTATGAGGAAGCACATTTATCTGTGCGCCAGTGTCCAAATGTACCGTGGTCTTCTTGCCATTAATTATTATTACCGCGGACCACTTGTCCGACCGAACAGTCTTTACAGCAACTTCATTTAGATTTATCTCGTCACAGGATTCTTCAGCTTCACTTTCCGCTAAGAGATTTCTTATACGTTTTGTTCGGCAAACTACTGAGAAATGATTGGTTTTTCCGCATGCATTACATTTCTTCCCATATGCTGGACACTTTCCATACTTGTGTCGTTGTCCACACCACTTACATGGTTCTATTATTCTTTCTCTTCTCGGGTTTATACCGCTTGGTCCTGCTTCTGCATTTTCCATTCGAATTGTATCTTTCACCCAATTACGTTTTTCAATTTTTTCAATCATTTTTTGCTCATTCAACGATGCTACTTGTGAACATGTTGACTCGGAGATCACAGCTATCGAAATTACCCTTGGTAGTGTCAACTGTGGATCTTCTAACAATTTTCTTTTCACTTCTCGGTCAAGTATTCCAATTATAATGCGATCCCTTATGAGAGATTCTGTTAAATTCTCGAATTCACATTCTTGTGCCAGATGCTTTAATTCTGTGACAAATTCCATGATTCCCTGCCTTTCCTTTTGTACACAGGTAAAAAATGCATTTCTCCTTTGAATCGTATTTTTGAAGGGCTTAAAATGGTTCGTAAGCATATCAAGCATTTCCTTTACATTTGGGTAGGTATCATTTTCACTTATGTGAAATGTTTTGTATATCATCACTGTTTTCTCACCAGCAATATGCTTCAAGATTGCTCGCTGACGCACCAGCGGCATGCTTTCTAAATTTACCGCTATTGCAAAAATTTCAAACGACTCTCTCCAGGTTTCCCATTTTTTCTCGTTGCTGTACGGGACAAATTCCGCCGGCGGCTTGATTCCTTCCATTCTACTCACTGTTGAATTAATCTGTTTCAATTCGATACTTTTGTCGACTGCGCCATGTTGTAATGTGTATGAGTTGTCTGAACAAACTCGCTACGACTTACAAGTTGAACTGAATGTTTTTTCAATCTAGCAATCTTCTTATATACAAGATAGAGATAAAAAGGAAATAATTTACATAAGTTTTTTTTTTAAAACAATTGACAAATGGAATAATTTTGCATAGTTAACAATAGGTAACAATTATAACACTTAACATAGGTTATTTACATATCACAACAATATATATATCTTCTTATATATAAAAGTCAATGTCTGTTTCGCGATAAACTCAAAAACTACTGAACCAATTGGTACCAAATTTTGCATGTCGCTTTTTATAAACCTGAGGAAAATTTTCGGCTACATTTTGATTAGTATTTTTGGCTTTTTTTTTTTTTTTTCATTTGAAGAACTTTTTTTACGCGGAGTAAATACGAGGCGAAGTAACAACACCAGGCCAATTAAGCGCCCAATGAGCGTTCTGCTTTTTTTTTTTTTCAAGTTGCTTGCGTAATTTTTTTAAAATATATTTTTATACGAGTGTCACTTTTTTTTTTTACAAAAGTATTGAGAGAGAAATTTATATTGCTAAGTTACGGTAAGTGCACACAATGTAATAAAAAAAAAAAAAACACTTTACAAAATTAGCGTTACTGTATGTAAATAATGACTTTCGTATTTTTTATTAATTTTTGTTCTGGCCTTTATTTTTTTTTTATCTCTTTAAAAAAAAATCATTTAAAATGCAGTCACAGTCATTAGCAAACACATATGTTTGCCTAATTTCCATGTGCTTTCTTATTTTTTACAGAAAAATATTTATATGCCAGTATTTTGGATTAATTTTTTTATAAACCTATTTTTTCTTATTCTTACTGAGAAGATGGGCATCACAGTCACTTACTCAACTCAGGCAATTTCAAGGGTTAATGCGCTGGGGCGGGCACCTCGGGGGTTGGGTGGAAAAGCTGCCATCTATTCAAACTATATTGATTTTGAAACAACTAAATGGATTGCAAAAAATAATTAAATCAAATACCTAAACACTAATATAATACAATTTTTTCCTTCACACAAACTTTTTACCTGTGGTTTATGTGTTACTTCTGTATTGCTATTCTATGGCATTTCTACTATTTATTATTGATGTACTTCCAGTATGAAGGAAATTGCACTCGGGGGAATTCTCGGGCGAAGCCGGGTCATTCATCTAGTATATATATATATATATAAAGAAGGCATTTTCTGACCACGAGCACATGTGCTTTTTTAGATGGCAGAGCGCCATCTAGTGGAGCAAAAATAAACTAAACGTTTATTTAACTTGCTCCGTGATATTTGGCCAACCCAATTTCTTGATAAATCAAGAAAAGCCATCCACGAACGCGTTTCGCGCTGTTGGCGCTCGTCAGCGTGGAGTAGGCTGTATCCACGGCGACCAAAAATATTTTTGGTCCCAGAGGCTTCTTGAGAAATCAAAAAATGGGTATTTAAGGCCAAATTTGCGTAAATACGCTTAACATATGAAAAAACAATAGAAAAATAAAAGATAAGTGGTTCAGGTGTTGATATTAAAAATAAAGAAGGCATTTCCTGACCACGAGCACATGTGCTTTTTATATATATATTAAAATTATTTTAAAATTATTTCAACTGTGATATTATAACACTATGCGGCGCTGAGAAGTTACAGTGCTGCCAGCTCTCCTGCTCAGTCGTTGCAGCAGGTTCGACACCTCCTGTGTATTCAAGGCCGGACCTGCAGTCCTGGATCTTCGCGGTGAATCTCGAGGACCATCTCCTCAGCGGCGAAGCACGCGATCTACGTATTCTTCGTAGATAGTGAAACACGTGGTGTCGCTGGAGACCTGCTGGCGATTCTCCACCAAACTCTGCAGCGGTGGTGCCATGTACATAGTTGTATATATATTATTTAAAATACCAGTGAAGACTGTGAGTGTACTTTGTCTGTATTGACAACATTTCAATAAAATTGTGTCAATGAACACCGCCAGGACACTCCCCACCTCGTGACGTCATGTACATAGTTGTATATATCTTATTTAAAATACCAGTGAAGACTGTGAGTGTACTTTGTCTGTATTGACAACATTTCAATAAAATTGTGTCAATGAACACCGCCAGGACACTCCCCACCTCGTGACGTCATGTACATAGTTGTATATATCTTATTTAAAATACCAGTGAAGACTGTGTGTGTACTTTGTCTGTATTGACAACATTTCAATAAAATTGTGTCAATGAACACCGCCAGGACACTCCCCACCTCGTGACGTCATGTACATAGTTGTATATATCTTATTTAAAATACCAGTGAAGACTGTGTGTGTACTTTGTCTATATTGACAACATTTCAATAAAATTGTGTCAATGAACACCGCCAGGACACTCCCCACCTCGTGACGTCATGTACATAGTTGTATATATCTTATTTAAAATACCAGTGAAGACTGTGTGTGTACTTTGTCTGTATTGACAACATTTCAATAAAATTGTGTCAATGAACACCGCCAGGACACTCCCCACCTCGTGACGTCATGTACATAGTTGTATATATCTTATTTAAAATACCAGTGAAGACTGTGTGTGTACTTTGTCTGTATTGACAACATTTCAATAAAATTGTGTCAATGAACACCGCCAGAACACTCCCCACCTCGTGACGTCATGTACATAGTTGTATATATCTTATTTAAAATACCAGTGAAGACTGTGAGTGTACTTTGTCTGTATTGACAACATTTCAATAAAATTGTGTCAATGAACACCGCCAGGACACTCCCCACCTCGTGACGTCATGTACATAGTTGTATATATCTTATTTAAAATACCAGTGAAGACTGTGAGTGTACTTTGTCTGTATTGACAACATTTCAATAAAATTGTGTCAATGAACACCGCCAGGACACTCCCCACCTCGTGACGTCATGTACATAGTTGTATATATCTTATTTAAAATACCAGTGAAGACTGTGAGTGTACTTTGTCTGTATTGACAACATTTCAATAAAATTGTGTCAATGAACACCGCCAGAACACTCCCCACCTCGTGACGTCATGTACATAGTTGTATATATCTTATTTAAAATACCAGTGAAGACTGTGAGTGTACTTTGTCTGTATTGACAACATTTCAATAAAATTGTGTCAATGAACACCGCCAGGACACTCCCCACCTCGTGACGTCATGTACATAGTTGTATATATCTTATTTAAAATACCAGTGAAGACTGTGAGTGTACTTTGTCTGTATTGACAACATTTCAATAAAATTGTGTCAATGAACACCGCCAGGACACTCCCCACCTCGTGACGTCATGTACATAGTTGTATATATCTTATTTAAAATACCAGTGAAGACTGTGAGTGTACTTTGTCTGTATTGACAACATTTCAATAAAATTGTGTCAATGAACACCGCCAGGACACTCCCCACCTCGTGACGTCATGTACATAGGTGTATATATCTTATTTAAAATACCAGTGAAGACTGTGAGTGTACTTTGTCTGTATTGACAACATTTCAATAAAATTGTGTCAATGAACACCGCCAGGACACTCCCCACCTCGTGACGTCATGTACATAGTTGTATATATCTTATTTAAAATACCAGTGAAGACTGTGAGTGTACTTTGTCTGTATTGACAACATTTCAATAAAATTGTGTCAATGAACACCGCCAGGACACTCCCCACCTCGTGACGTCATGTACATAGGTGTATATATCTTATTTAAAATACCAGTGAAGACTGTGAGTGTACTTTGTCTGTATTGACAACATTTCAATAAAATTGTGTCAATGAACACCGCCAGGACACTCCCCACCTCGTGACGTCATGTACATAGTTGTATATATCTTATTTAAAATACCAGTGAAGACTGTGTGTGTACTTTGTCTGTATTGACAACATTTCAATAAAATTGTGTCAATGAACACCGCCAGGACACTCCCCACCTCGTGACGTCATGTACATAGTTGTATATATCTTATTTAAAATACCAGTGAAGACTGTGTGTGTACTTTGTCTGTATTGACAACATTTCAATAAAATTGTGTCAATGAACACCGCCAGGACACTCCCCACCTCGTGACGTCATGTACATAGTTGTATATATCTTATTTAAAATACCAGTGAAGACTGTGTGTGTACTTTGTCTGTATTGACAACATTTCAATAAAATTGTGTCAATGAACACCGCCAGGACACTCCCCACCTCGTGACGTCATGTACATAGTTGTATATATCTTATTTAAAATACCAGTGAAGACTGTGTGTGTACTTTGTCTGTATTGACAACATTTCAATAAAATTGTGTCAATGAACACCGCCAGGACACTCCCCACCTCGTGACGTCATGTACATAGTTGTATATATATTATTTAAAATACCAGTGAAGACTGTGAGTGTACTTTGTCTATATTGACAACATTTCAATAAAATTGTGTCAATGAACACCGCCAGGACACTCCCCACCTCGTGACGTCATGTACATAGTTGTATATATCTTATTTAAAATACCAGTGAAGACTGTGAGTGTACTTTGTCTGTATTGACAACATTTCAATAAAATTGTGTCAATGAACACCGCCAGGACACTCCCCACCTCGTGACGTCATGTACATAGTTGTATATATCTTATTTAAAATACCAGTGAAGACTGTGTGTGTACTTTGTCTATATTGACAACATTTCAATAAAATTGTGTCAATGAACACCGCCAGGACACTCCCCACCTCGTGACGTCAGATCGACAAATGTCCGAGCAGCACGCGGAGATCTGGAGAGAAGAAATAAACATCTTTGTTTTCAGTCTCAGGTGTCGTTTGGATTGAGACCTAGTTGTGGTCGCTTCCTCGAGCAGCAGGATCAAGAGACGGACTCCAGGGTATTATATCCCGGGAGATGTTTTCCTCAAATATATGACGCAAGAGATTATAAAAAGATGGCGGTAATTTCGGACGTAATTGGTGACGTACACTCATGTACACAACTTAAGGAAGTTGAACCTTTTACCATGTATATCGGGATTCAGACAATAACTTTGAAAGATATTTGATACGCCGTGACCTTTATTGAAGACACACGAGATAAACCAAGTGTCTCCACTACTATGGATAATATTACTAAACGATCTTTTGATCAAATATCAAGTTCCTAATAGTGAAGTGGTATGTTATGCGGATGATGTATCAATTATATGCTGGCACAACAATTGCAAAGAACTGAAATTAGTTATAAAAAGGCATTAAATACGATTGATGTATGGTGTAAGAGTAACAAACTTGAAATAAGTCTAGAAAAAACTAATATACTTTATTTACATAACAAAGAAAAAATCCCAATCAAATTTAATAATGAAATAATCATACCAACTCTGAAGACCAAAATTTTAGGAATAATAATTGCAAATCACAGAAGAGGAAACAAAATATATTTTACATACCACATAGAAGAAATAGTAAATTGTACAAAACGTTTTAAAAATTATCTCTTCTCAATTTGCGGGAAATCTTGGGGTATAAGCACCCAGAAAAGGCTAACTTTATATAAATCCATTTCCAGACCAATACTTACATATGGAGCCGAAATTTGGTTCAAATATTTAAATAAAAAATGTTTACAAAAATTAAATTCAACCCAATATCAAATACTAACATGGTGTATACAAGCCTATAAATCCACATCATATAGCTGTGTTCATAGTTTGGCCAACATTCCTCTGATCTCAGACTTCATCGAATCCAGAATCATGATATCTGATCTGATATCTGAGATCATCCACAGATGATCAACAAATTTATGACCCATTTATTCCAGGAATTATAGATACCTTTCTCAAATCAAGAATGAATGTTTTGAAAAACGAAGCAAATAATACTTTCTTAAGCTTTTTTCCCCAGGAAATCCCTAAATACTTTCGTCCAAATTTTTATAATACTCAATTTGTTACAAACCACGGAAATTTCAAAAGTTTTTTTAAATAGAATAAAGGCAGTGGAGGATTCAAGTTGCTTTTGTGGTATGGAGGAACAAACCTCAAGACATCTACTGATCGATTGCCCAGCATTTCAAGATTATAGAATGAACTAGTTGTTTATGAATTAAACGATTTGATTTCCGATAAAAAATCATATTTAAAGTTTAATTCATTTTGTAAATACATTCTAAACCTTCTACAAAATCTGGATCTCTAATGTTTTCATGCGTTGAATAATGTAAATAACTTATGTAAATAAACCCTCTCCTTGTTTGGCGCAAGTATCCCTTGCGAGATATAGCGCTTTGGAAATTAAAAAAAAAAAAAAGTGTGAACCACCTCTGTCTCCTTCAAAAAAAAAAAAAGAAATAGACGACCGGCGACATCAAACTTCCTTAAGTTTTGTCCATGAGTGTACATCCCACTCTAAATAATATTGAATTTTTGAATCCGCCCACTTGATGAGATGGAATCGCGATTGGCTTTAAAAGGAAAACTGGGAGGATAAGTAAGGATAGGATAGATCGAAAAATTTCCAATTCTGTTTTCATAAATTGTGAAATTATCAAAGCTTATTTTATTTTTTAACATTCCCTTAAGTGAAACATTCTACAGCGATCCTAGATTCCCTATAGTATTTTACGTTGGGTCTAAATATCTTTTGGGCGAGAAGAAAGACCACGCAGGGCATGTTGATGTACAGGGTGTAATAATTACATCTACAATCGAAAATCTCAGAAATTTCTTAGAAAAATTTACTTCATAAAATGAGCCTCAATATTCTACAAACATTTTTTTTTTGCCACTCGAAGTCTGCCACTTAGCTTGCTCTACTCGACAAACACGTGCGCAGGTTTGAGTCAATTCTACAAAATGGGCAGTGCTCGATAGAAAGGTTTTAAATAAGCCCTGGGGTATCACACCGATAAAACGGTGTTTACCTTGCAACTCTGAACACTCGGATTCTCCTGGAAAATCTCTTAAAGATTTCTTGAAGAAAGCTATGGTCCACCTGTGCTGTGTGAGCAGAAGAGCTTAAATTGACTTGTTCCATTATATGTATGTTCCATATGTAAATACCTGTTTTCTTTCCTCTTTTCGCTCTCCACTTCTCCCATCTATATTTCCATTTTTTTTTCCAAATCCATATTCTTATTTTCAATAGGATTATTCAAATAATAATCTGTATATATTTACCATGTGTATATAATCTTTCTCCATTTTTACCCCTTTGTATATTTCCCACTTTCATGGGTTTCTCCGTCTTGTAACCCTAAGGAGAATCCTCTGTAAGACCTGTGTGTCTTAATAAAGGTTTTTGTGTGTGTGTATTAAAAAAAAAAGCCCTGGGGTATGTCTCACTTCCTAGTGTTGATTGACAACCCGCCCAGTTATGTTGGAGCCAAGTCTGCTGTCCATAATGGGAACCCCGCACGTGTTTCTATATTTACGTGGGTTCCAAGAATGGATTGTTGTCCAGGCCGGGGGGCCGTGTTTCCCAGAACAGGCTCCCATCCAATCAGGACGCGGGGCCCCCCTCGGGGGGCGCTTTGTTCCTGCTGGAGGGGGGGCGGCCATTTTGGGGTATCTCCCCGCCTTCCTGTCAGCCGTACATTCTGGTGTGGATTCCTCTCGGCCAAATTGACTCAAGTTTGCCGCTTCCACCGAGCCCGCTGTTGGTGGCGCCATCTGTGGGGGCTCCACTGTACATTGTTGCTAGCTTTGTTAACGCCGTTGTTTTAAAACACGGCGCTCTACATCAGGTTTAAGATTTTCGAAATACGTCAACCAAGGATTGGTGGCGAGTACAGCGGGGCAACTTCCAGTAAATATTTACTTCCCATTTCCACACCACGTGGCGTACAATCATCTACTCCAAGCGGATTGTAAATTTGAACATTCGCCAACGCACTTCTCCGTTCACACACATAAAAAATATACAAAAGTATAATTTTCACACACACAAAAAAATTATTTCAAATTTATCTTTTTAATTTAAAAATGGAAATATTTTGTAGCCCATATGGGAGAACATAGCAGTCCATCCAGAACAAATATAGCAATCCTAACGACTTTAAAAAATACAGATCTAAGAGTTGAAAGTAATTTTTTTTAAAAGACAATTTAAACAATTAATTGATTCTTCTAACCTATTGTTACAAAGGTGGAAAAATATAAAATAAAATAGTAAATAAAGGGTAGATAAAATGTAGGGGAATATATATAGTTGTGTATGTGTACATGTTTCTTCAGCAAGGAAGACTTCCCCACCTTGAGAGAGTCCTCCTCCAGACAAGGTCTTCACTCCTCAGTTCCACACCGAGGAAGTACTTATAGATGCGTGTCTTTTCAAGAAGAGAGAAATGGTCTTACTGGGTCACGTGGAATGGAGCTGACAACTGAGCGGGGTAAACAGATTGCTCGGGTCACGTGCAAAGCTGGAATGGAGCTGACAACTGAGCGGGGTAAACAGATTTCTCGGGTCACGTGCTGGAATGGAGCTGACAACTGAGCGGGGTAAACAGATTGCTCGGGTCACGTGCTGGAATGGAGCTGACAACTGAGCGGGGTAAACAGATTGCTCGGGTCACGTGCTGGAATGGAGCTGACAACTGAGCGGGGTAAACAGATTGCTCGGGTCACGTGCTGGCATGGAGCTGACAACTGAGCGGGGTAAACAGATTGCTCGGGTCACGTGCAAAGCTGGAATGGAGCTGACAACTGAGCGGGGTAAACAGATTGCTCGGGTCACGTGCAAAGCTGGAATGGAGCTGACAACTGAGCGGGGTAAACAGATTGCTCGGGTCACGTGCAAAGCTGGCATGGAGCTGACAACTGAGCGGGGTAAACAGATTGCTCGGGTCACGTGCAAAGCTGGAATGGAGCTGACAACTGAGCGGGGTAAACAGATTGCTCGGGTCACGTGCTGGAATGGAGCTGACAACTGAGCGGGGTAAACAGATTGCTCGGGTCACGTGCTGGAATGGAGCTGACAACTGAGCGGGGTAAACAGATTGCTCGGGTCACGTGCTGGCATGGAGCTGACAACTGAGCGGGGTAAACAGATTGCTCGGGTCACGTGCTGGCATGGAGCTGACAACTGAGCGGGGTAAACAGATTGCTCGGGTCAACAGCTAGGCGAACATTTCCTCATTGGGATTTGTTTCAAGAAAACTTCCATGTCTCAGTAGCTCAGCGCCATCTATCGACGTAAATTAATATATTATTTAAGGCAAAAGGTACCTCCCGATCGTACAACTTAAAGTTGCTGATGTCTTGCGCCATCTATCGACGTAAATTAATATATTATTTAAGGCAAAAGGTACCTCCTGATGGTACAACTTAAAGTTGCTGATGTCTTGCGCCATCTATCGACGTAAATTAATATATTATTTAAGGCAAAAGGTACCTCCTGATGGTACAACTTAAAGTTGCTGATGTCTTGCGCCATCTATCGACGTAAATTAATATATTATTTAAGGCAAAAGGTACCTCCTGATGGTACAACTTAAAGTTGCTGATGTCTTGCGCCATCTATCGACGTAAATTAATATATTATTTAAGGCAAAAGGTACCTCCTGATGGTACAACTTAAAGTTGCTGATGTCTTGCGCCATCTATCGACGTAAATTAATATATTATTTAAGGCAAAAGGTACCTCCTGATGGTACAACTTAAAGTTGCTGATGTCTTGCGCCATCTATATGAATAAATATCAACTAAACGCTGATTTTTAATTATTACAGAATTGGCCAAATACCCTTTCTTGATTAAATCAAGAAAAGCTAACCACGTACGGGCTGTTGGCCCTCGTCAGCGTCGTGCAAGTTTCACTTTTTAAATGACCGTTATCGAGGATGTCATTTTCTTAAAATAATTATAGAACGAAACTTCGTTATAACGCTATCCCGCTTATTACGTTAGGTTTTCTCCATCACTAATTGGTTGCTACCAGCCCTCCTGTGTGGGTGTGTCTGGAACAGCCGGTCATGGAAGGAACAGCCGGTCGATTCAAACAGCAGTGAGTGGTCAAAATTGACATTTTATAGCGCTAGTGCCAATACTTTATTCACCTATATTTACAATGTTGGAACAAGTCGTCTGATAGTGCAATTGAATGACACTTGCTATCGAAAATTTCAACTGAACGTTGATTTTGTTCCGGAAATTATTCAATACCTTTACTTTTAAATACTTCAAGAAAACCCAACCGTGTACGCGCTTCGGACTAATGGTCCTCGTCAGGGTAGTGCAGTACCCACCTGGAGAAATTTAAACGTTTCTTTATAACAAGTATATTCAAGTCCAAATGTGCGTGTAAGAGTTATCAGGGATTCAGAATCAGAAATTCATTCACTGATGGTCCTCGTTAGGGTAGTGCAGTACCCACCTGGCGAAATTTAGCTGTTTCTTTATATCAACAGAAAAGTATATTCAAGTCCAAATGTGCGTGTAAGAGTTATCAGGGATTCAGAATCAGAAATTCATTCACTGATGGTCCTCGTTAGGGTAGTGCAGTACCCACCTGGCGAAATTTAGCTGTTTCTTTATATCAACAGAAAAGTATATTCAAGTCCAAATGTGCGTGTAAGAGTTATCAGGGATTCAGAATCAGAAATTCATTCACTGATGGTCCTCGTTAGGGTAGTGCAGTACCCACCTGGCGAAATTTAGCTGTTTCTTTATATCAACAGAAAAGTATATTCAAGTCCAAATGTGCGTGTAAGAGTTATCAGGGATTCAGAATCAGAAATTCATTCACTGATGGTCCTCGTTAGGGTAGTGCAGTACCCACCTGGCGAAATTTAGCTGTTTCTTTATATCAACAGAAAAGTATATTCAAGTCCAAATGTGCGTGTAAGAGTTATCAGGGATTCAGAATCAGAAATTCATTCACTGATGGTCCTCGTTAGGGTAGTGCAGTACCCACCTGGCGAAATTTAAACGTTTCTTTATATCAACAGAAAAGTATATTCAAGTCCAAATGTGCGTGTAAGAGTTATCAGGGATTCAGAATCAGAAATTCATTCACTGATGGTCCTCGTTAGGGTAGTGCAGTACCCACCTGGAGAAATTTAGCTGTTTCTTTATATCAACAGAAAAGTATATTCAAGTCCAAATGTGCGTGTAAGAGTTATCAGGGATTCAGAATCAGAAATTCATTCACTGTTGGTCCTCGTTAGGGTAGTGCAGTACCCACCTGGCGAAATTTAAACGTTTCTTTATATCAACAGAAAAGTATATTCAAGTCCAAATGTGCGTGTAAGAGTTATCAGGGATTCAGAATCAGAAATTCATTCACTGATGGTCCTCGTTAGGGTAGTGCAGTACCCACCTGGCGAAATTTAAACGTTTCTTTATATCAACAGAAAAGTATATTCAAGTCCAAATGTGCGTGTAAGAGTTATCAGGGATTCAGAATCAGAAATTCATTCACTGATGGTCCTCGTTAGGGTAGTGCAGTACCCACCTGGCGAAATTTAAACGTTTCTTTATATCAACAGAAAAGTATATTCAAGTCCAAATGTGCGTGTAAGAGTTATCAGGGATTCAGAATCAGAAATTCATTCACTGATGGTCCTCGTTAGGGTAGTGCAGTACCCACCTGGCGAAATTTAAACGTTTCTTTATATCAACAGAAAAGTATATTCAAGTCCAAATGTGCGTGTAAGAGTTATCAGGGATTCAGAATCAGAAATTCATTCACTGATGGTCCTCGTTAGGGTAGTGCAGTACCCACCTGGCGAATTTTAACTGTTTCTTTATATCAACAGAAACGTATATTCAAGTCCAAATGTGCGTGTAAGAGTTATCAGGGATTCAGAATCAGAAATTCATTCACTGATGGTCCTCGTTAGGGTAGTGCAGTACCCACCTGGCGAATTTTAACTGTTTCTTTATATCAACAGAAACGTATATTCAAGTCCAAATGTGCGTGTAAGAGTTATCAGGGATTCAGAATCAGAAATTCATTCACTGTTGGTCCTCGTTAGGGCAGTGCAGTACCCACCTGGAGAAATTTAAACGTTTCTTTATATCAACAGAAACGTATATTCAAGTCCAAATGTGCGTGTAAGAGTTATCAGGGATTCAGAATCAGAAATTCATTCACTGATGGTCCTCGTTAGGGTAGTGCAGTACCCACCTGGAGAAATTTAAACGTTTCTTTATATCAACAGAAACGTATATTCAAGTCCAAATGTGCGTGTAAGAGTTATCAGGGATTCAGAATCAGAAATTCATTCACTGTTGGTTTGTAAAAAAAGTTTATTTAATAATTTATATACATGTAAATTATCTTATTCTTTTTTAGCCATACAAAACTATAGCAAGCTATATAGTATTATTCCTATTCAAAACATTTACTCATTATTTATTTACATTTCATAGAGTAATTTAGTTTTTTTTATTTAATTAAAGAAAAAATAATCTATGCATCATAATTATATTATAACATTTTTTTTAGCTGCTACATGCGTAATCCCGCTGAAACCGGCTTTGAAGAAGTTTAAAGTAGTGTAGACCAGGGGAGCGTATTCTGACCTAGTTCAGCAGGATGATAACAACTCCCTCCAACCGACGAATCTTGGCAACCAGCTAGATCCAGGCCATGCGGCCCTTTTCAGTAGCCATTCACATGTACGTCGTGACTTCAATGCAAACTATTGAGGCAAATGAGTAACTTGCTAAAGTATCAGGTTTTCCTCATGTTTGTTTCTTCACCCCATTTTAAGGAAAGATCCGCTTTGAGCTCTTCAAGGAAATTTTGAATTTATTTTTTTCACCGTTAATTTTATATAAATATTAAATTGGCATATATACAGATAAACCTGTCGATAACGCCTCCTCTTGAGACTCACCAAAATAGGGTGCTATAGAGAGGTCACTTTTAATGTAAAATGTTTACATTTTAATGTTTAAAATCGGGCGCTATAGAGAGGAAGGCGCTATTTAGAGGGGGCGCTATAGACAGGTTTAACTGCATTAGATATACGGTATATATGTCGTTGTTTCTTGCAGCATCTTCTCATCAACATGGTTGCCGCTCTCTTGGCCGAGAATCCGTTATCTGTGAATTTCGTCCAATGGATCACCTTGGTCTGTGCCATGTTCTTCTGACCTTTGTTCTTGTTTGGACGTTTCTATTGCTCGGATTATAGTTTAACCACGTGCTATCGGGAATGCAGCTCCTGATTGATTTAGGTAAATGTTTGATAAATGCCTCCACTTTACATATCGCTAGTTCCCACTGAAGACGCTGATAACTATTTCAGAAAAGAAAAATATAGCAATAGAACTCTATCATTTCTACAGATCAATTGTAAATAGACTCACACAAAAAAGAGGTAGTGAGGAAAGTTTTAGAACAGATGTGTAAATAAATCCCTTTTCAAACAAAGGCTCACGTGCACATGGGAAAGGGAGAAAAAAAATTGCTGTATTGTTTTGTTGTTGTATGGCGAATCCATACAGGACAATGGGCTCTAATAAAAGCCTTTTTGTTGTTGTTGTTATATAACGCTAGTTATAACATATAATATGTATAACAAGGAAAGAATTTTAAAAAGCAGCCGAATAAATATTAGCGATATGTAAAGAGGAGGCATTTATCAAACATTTACCTAAATCAATCAGGGGCAGCATTCCCGATGGCCCGTGGTTAAACTATAATCCGAGCAATAGAAACGTCCAAACAAGAACAAAGGTCAGAAGAACATGGAACAGACCAAGGTGATCCATTGGGCGAAATTCACAGATTCACAGATAAATTCACGGATTCTCGGCCAAGAGAGCGGCAACCGTCACTATGTTGATGAGGAAATGCTGCAAGAAAGAAACGATATTTTCTTTAGACAATTAAAATAATTTTATTGACATCTTTTCAATACATGCCAAGTGCACAGTCTGTGTACTATTTAAAAAAAAGGTAATTATATATATATACATGATACTATGTACAAAGAACATGGCGCCTCTGCCAGCGGGTCTCCAGCGACACCACGCATTTCGTGATCTACGAAGCATATGTAGATCGCGTACTTCGCCGCTGAGGAGATGGTGTGGTCCTCGAGACCAACTGGGCCAACTTTTCATTAGAAGGATCGATGAATTACCATACCTGGTCTACACTGGATTAAAAAAAAAAGAACATTTTATCCTGACCAAAAACCTAGGCCTGCTAAAAGAATGTGCCCAATGGACTCCCTATCCCCTCACGCTTGAGCAGTAAGCCAGAAGAAAATCCTTCAGCGTGAATCAAATTTGACGTTTTGCAACCGAGGGAACGGACAGAGTGTGGAACCTGATTGCGCCATTACGATGCCGAAACCAGAGCAGCAGTGGCTCCCTCAGGTGCTGACGTCAAATGTCGCTCCTCTTTGTCTTCCCAGAAAGTTCTGTGCTATTGGATTGTAAGAGAGGGACTTGCTACTCGTGGAATCCCAGCCATCTCCGTGTGTCACGACAGTCTGACTTCTGTATGATGACCATACCGCGAGACAACTGAGGCGCTACGTCGTGGCGTGTTCTGGACCACCCCACATAGAGTCCAGACATATGGCTTTCATGTAGAACATTTAAATTGCGACTATTAATATAATAAAGGACATAAAACTTATATAAAAATAATACAACAGATTTCTGGAGAGGAGTTTATATTTATTAATACAATCTCAAGGTTTCAAGCATCTCTGCCCTCGTTGTCTGTACTCCCGTAGAAGGGCAGAGATGCCCTCGTTGTCTGTACTCCCGTTGAAGGGCAGAGATGCCCTCGTTGTCTGTACTCCCGTTGAAGGGCAGAGATGCCCTCGTTGTCTGTACTCCCGTAGAAGGGCAGAGATGCCCTCGTTGTCTGTACTCCTGTAGAAGGGCATCTCTGCCCTCGTTGTCTGTACTCCCGTAGAAGGGCAGAGATGCCCTCGTTGTCTGTACTCCCGTAGAAGGGCAGAGATGCCCTCGTTGTCTGTACTCCCGTTGAAGGGCAGAGATGCCCTCGTTGTCTGTACTCCCGTAGAAGGGCAGAGATGCCCTCGTTGTCTGTACTCCTGTAGAAGGGCAGAGATGCCCTCGTTGTCTGTACTCCTGTAGAAGGGCATCTCTGCCCTCGTTGTCTGTACTCCCGTAGAAGGGCAGAGATGCCCTCGTTGTCTGTACTCCCGTAGAAGGGCAGAGATGCCCTCGTTGTCTGTACTCCCGTTGAAGGGCAGAGATGCCCTCGTTGTCTGTACTCCCGTAGAAGGGCAGAGATGCCCTCGTTGTCTGTACTCCTGTAGAAGGGCAGAGATGCCCTCGTTGTCTGTACTCCTGTAGAAGGGCATCTCTGCCCTCGTTGTCTGTACTCCTGTAGAAGGGCAGAGATGCCCTCGTTGTCTGTACTCCCGTAGAAGGGCAGAGATGCCCTCGTTGTCTGTACTCCTGTAGAAGGGCATCTCTGCCCTCGTTGTCTGTACTCCTGTAGAAGGGCATCTCTGCCCTCGTTGTCTGTACTCCTGTAGAAGGGCATCTCTGCCCTCGTTGTCTGTACTCCTGTAGAAGGGCAGAGATGCCCTCGTTGTCTGTACTCCAGAAATCTGTTGTATTATTTCAATCTATATTTAAATCAAGTAAAATAAAACTTATGTTGTAAACCAACGTGAAAACAAGCTGAGGAGGAATCTTCTTTATCTGAAGCTTAATCTTAGCTTCAGTTTTTAAGGCAGTTTCTTCTATAAAATATCGGCTTGTTTTGTGCTGGTTTCAATTAAATAATTGGTGCCCAGTCGACTTTCAAGTCTTTGGACAAGCGTGGAATGGCTGGTTGTTGGGATCGGAGGCCGCTGAGACAGCTCGGTTCTCAACCCAAGGAGTTTGATGCCGTGGCAGAAATGTGTAGTTCACATATAACGGTAAGTATTTCATTAAATGGTAATGACATGTTGTAATTTTATTTTGCTCACTCTATTACAGATTCCGGTATTGTAGTTTATTGGCTAAATTATTTCATTTTAATTACGTTTCGGTCATGTAATTTACCTTCTATGGCAAAAACACGGTTCCATTAAATATGATAGCTTTAACACGGTGTCGTATTTCCAAAGCCTTTCATTGTAAATATGAATATAGGTATAATGACTGCTTTTTGTAAAAAAGATAATTTTTTAAATTCATTTTCTCAGATTTTTGAAAATTTAAAAGAAAAAAACTTACAAAAAACCAGTCCTATAACTCCCCTAAGGTTCTATATGGTCGCATGGAAAAAGTAGCCATAAATATATAGATGAAGATAAAATTGAATTACTTAGCTAATAAATTTTTACTTGACTTTTAGGTCAAAAGTGTAGTTGAAACCAAAAGTCATTTATAAAAAAATAAAAATTAGCCTAAGACCATCCCAAAGGTCAAAAGGTTGATAAGCAGATGGATACATTTTGTGATTTTTATATTAATATAGATAGGGGGTCGGTGGAAGGATGGTCTAAACCATTGGTTTTAGACGCCACGACCCGGGTTCAATTCCTGCATTGGGCACTTTTTTATGATTAAAAAAAAAAATGCTCCAATGGCCCACGATTCTTGCAAAAGTCCAACCCCACCAAAATCAATCAACTAAACGTTGATTTATCTTGTTCCAAAGATATTTGAACAACCCAATTTCTTGATAAATCACGTACGTGTTTCGGATTGTTGGCCCTCATCAGTGTGGTGTAGACTGTGACAGAGGCTTCCTGAGAAATGATGAGGCCCAACAGCCCGAAACGTGTACGTGGTTGACTTTTCTTGATTTATCAATAAATTGGGTTGGCCAAATATCTATGGAACAAGCTAAATACATGTTTAGTTGGTTTTTGGTCCACTAGATGGCGCCATGACATGCTCACGCGAGCAGTCAGGAAATGCCAATTTTGTTTTTAATATCTTTTTTCTCTTGAAAAATTATTTTTATTAAAATAATTTATTTTTAATTAAATAAAAATTTTTTTTTTTGTATTTTTATATTAATAGATATGAAAAAATAGTACAAATGTAATGTTGTACTGGGATAAGGTGCATAAATTAAGAAAAAAGGCATCTCCTTATCGTGCAACTGAAAGTTGCTAACGAGAATAGTTGATATTTATTCCGATAGATGGCGCAAGCCATCAGCAACTTTCAGTTGCACGATAAGGAGATGCCTTTTTTCTTAATTTATGCACCTTATCCCAGTACAATATTACATTTGTACTATTTTTTCACATTATCTAGCGTTCTCACGCAATTCTGGCCTTAGCTACCCGTTTCATGATTTTTCAGGATGCCTTAATGACCAATTTTTTGGTCGGTGAGGTACAGCTTGCACCACGCTGATGAGGGCCAACAGCCCGAAACGCGTCCGTGGTTAGCTTTTCTTGATTAATCAAGAATGGGTATTTGGCCAATTCTGGAATAATTAAAAATCAACGAGAATAGTTGATATTTATTCCGATAGATGGCGCAAGCCATCAGCAACTTTCAGTTGCACGATAAGGAGATGCCTTTTTTCTTAATTAATAGATATATATTACTATGAAAAAATAAAAGATAAGTGGGTCAGGTGTTAATATTGAAGCGGTGCAGCAGAGAAGTAGAAGGGAAGAAGTGGGAAAGCCAAGAGAAGAAGGGCCCCTTCCAGGAAGTGTTGATTGACAAATTCCAGAGGAGGGGGTGGCAGACAGAGGGAGTCCAGCTGGTGCCGCGGTGGAAGGAAGCCGGCCGGCCTGCCTGCCGGGGATTTGTGCGCCGAGAAAACATGGCAGTCTGGGGGAAGAAGTCTGTCTGGTGACAACGGGACCTGCAGCGAGGAGAACGGCGGTGACAACAAACGCGGAAAGTTGGCTGGAGGAAGTGGGCTCCGGGACTGTGTGGATTAACAAGTGGAGGACGAGGAGAAACCTACCTGGGGCGGCATTGAAGGCAAGTCCATCTACTGTATAGTTACTTATCTACTCTTTAAAGCTCTTATAATAAATATACCGCACTAAGCTGTATCCTAAAGAATCCACATTGTCTTCTCATAAACCTTGAACGCAAACATCGACGGCTGAGAAGTGTCGTAACAATATTAAAAATAAAGAAGACATTTCCTGACCACAAGCACATGTGACCATTTAGTTTATTTTTGCTCCACTAGATAGCGCTCTGCCATTTAAAAAGCACATGTGCTCGTGGTCAGGAAATGTCTTCTTTATTTTTAATATATTACTATATTATTAAATATGTAGGTAACCTCCTTGAGCATATCCATAGATCGCCAACTATCCGGGCTGTCCTGCAGAGTGGTAACCTTAGTGAACCAGTTCACCAAGGCTTGTTACTTGGTAGATTCAGTAGGACCGTGTCATTGAATGAGGACAGTCCAAGGACCAGTTACACTTCAGATTCCTGGGATGCTGATATGCTATGGCATTATTGATATTATCTCTTCAGCTGCCCAGCATTCCAACTATAGAGATTCCAGACGGCTACACTCCATGGACTGCCTTCATTCAATGAGCTGGCCACTTGGTGAACTGGTTCACTAAGGCCAAGACACAGGACAGCCCAGTAGTTGGATCTATGGATACACTCAAGGAGGTTACCTACATGTTAATAAATATCTGAATAAAAGATATTTTTGACAAAATTAAATTTTATTCAGCCGAGTTTCCTCACCACTCCAGAGGAACCTACCTTGGTGCGTTACCTTTCTAACAACAATAACAAGCTTTATTAAGACTTTCAGTCTTATACAGATTCTCCAAGCAGAAATGTAGGGGTCCTGCAGGTAAAAACAGTAATAATACCAGTAATAAACATTGATTTTATTATATTTTTTAAAGATAATCCCATATAAAGGTAATATAAAATTTAAATACAGGAAAACTTAATTAAGACAATCAAGCTAATAGATAGATTGGGTAAATTGGAGGAAAATAAATTTCTTATATCTGGATTTACCACGGAGTCTCTGAGTGAAAAGTAAAAGCTGATCATATATTTAATATTAACAATGATATTTATCAAATTATGAAACTATTTTAGACTCGTAATATTCTTTTTAAAATAAAACAATTTCTACTGTCCTTACTGCAATGGAAAAAGGGCAGTAGAAATTGTTTTATTTTAAAAAGAATATTACGAGTCTAAAATAGTTTTGTAATTTGATAACAGATGGCGCGCTATTACATCGTAATATCTATATATATAAAAATTAATGTTTGTATGTTTGTTTGTTTGTATGTCCGGTATACAAATTCGCAGTAGTTCACTAATTCAAACCAAAATTTCCATACATATGTAAAAAAATACGGGGAAGATGATAGGCTATTTTAAAAAATATATAAATCAATTTAATAATATATTCAAATTATTCTACTTAGCTCACGAACAGCGCCCTCTATCAAAGATTAGATTAAATTATGCTGATGCAAACAAATAGATAATGCTAATAACAAACAATTATTTAAAAAAATCTTATCTAAATATATATCACTCGGGTAGATATGCACATGGGTCAATCCCGGGGCAAAGCCCGGGTTACCCGTCTAGTAAATGATATTTATATGTACAAGAAGAATTGGCCTGGGTCAATCTGAGTTCTAGTGGCACCTACTGGGAAGTCCACTCCTCTAGCAGAGCTCAGGTCTGTTCAACTGAACTGGGGATGTTGGTGCAAACTTACACTCATGGACAAAACTTAGGAAGTGGAGTCTTTGATGTCGCCGGTCGGCTATATTTTTTTGAAGGAGACAGAGGTGGTGCTTATCTCATGGTTAAACCAATTCCTGAAGTCCACTCCTGTCCAATTTTGCGACAGAGGCAATTTTGTTCATACTTGGTTATCTCGTGTCTTCAATAAAGGTCACTGTAATATCTTTCAGAGTTATTGTCTCAACTCTGAAATGTTTGCTAAAAGATACAACTTCCTTACGTTTTGTCCATGAGTGTATTTTTGTTAAATTTAAAACTAAAGTTTTATATAAATCTATTATATATAAAAATAGTCAGTGTATATGTTTGTCGGCTATACAAATCCTCAATATGAACCTAATCTGGAAAAGATATTTGTCGCATTTTTAGCCAAGAAAAATTAAAATTGACCAAGTTCTGGGTAAAAATAGTTGTTTTTTAGTCAGAAAATGATGACAATATTGCTGTATCATGTTTGATTGTCAGATACAAAATTATTCTGAGAAAAATTCTATAAAGCAGACAATGGGTGAAGCCAGTTCATTTTTTAGTTTGCAGGAACAAAATTCTAAGAGAGAAACATTCACTCGAGCAGAAGACACGAAGCCAGATCATCTCTCTATAAAAATATGGCTTCTCAGTCTTTTGGCTGAGATCATAGTTTACAAATGTCAATAAACCTGTTTATATAGCGCCCCCTCTTGGAACTCACCATAATAGGGCGCTATAGACAGGTCACTTTTAATGTAAAATTTTTTTACATTTTAATGTGTTTAAAATCAGGCGCTATAGAGAGGAAGGCACTATTTAGAGGGGGTGGGTGCTATAGAGAGGTTTAACCGTATATACTTACATTTATATTTTATCTTTAAACTCCGCCTTTGCCGGTCCCAAGCCCGGATGAAAAAGGAGGAGGGGGAGCAGTAACAAGCTCGGTAAAAAACCTGGGTTCAGCTGGCCCGGCTGATAGTACCCTGTAAGGGCTCCTAATCTAGGGATACAGGATGAGCAGCGTTTGTACTCCATGTTAGGAGCGGCTGCACATGGCGTCTGTTCCTCATGTTAGAGGCGGTCATTTATTTTGGAGCTAAGTCAGCCTGCCACTGAGTAGTGCTCCCAGTCTTAATGACAAAGGCAGACGCATTCTACTTCATACAGTGTGAAGATAAGAAAGAAGGAGATATTTTATCTTTATAAAAATTATCAGCAAATATCCACTCTCTACTAAAACGACTTTTATAAAGATATATAAAATGTCTTTATAAAAATCGAATCAATAGAGAGAGAATGTTTTGTCGGAAAATATTTTTATCAAATATTCGTTAATCAACTTTTACTCAAGTAAAACCCGGGTACATCCTCTGGTGTCTATGATTGTACAATAATTTGACACAATGTGTTTTATTTCACATCAAATAATATCTTTACAGACCTTACTGAAATGATGAAAGTTTTTGAATGAGAGGGCTTGGCTCATCAGTACTGGTGCCCCCTCTCTGCGGCAATAATACAATAGTAGAGCTGGCTCATCAGTACTGGTGCACCCTCTCTGCGGCAATAATACAATAGTAGAGCTGGCTCATCAGTACTGGTGCACCCTCTCTGCGGCAATAATACAATAGTAGAGCTGGCTCATCAGTACTGGTGCACCCTCTCTGCGGCAATAATACAATAGTAGAGCTGGCTCATCAGTACTGGTGCACCCTCTCTGCGGCAATAATACAATAGTAGAGCTGGCTCATCAGTACTGGTGCACCCTCTCTGCGGCAATAATACAATAGTAGAGCTGTCTGTAGATTTATTTGGCCGAAACCACAGAGGGTTCACCACTGATGAGCCAAACCCCTCCTTGAAATCTCATAGGGATGCAGACCACAATATACATATGTTCTGAAAACAGAGCAATTCATACTTAAATCATTAGATGATAAAAAGGCATATATTGGATTGAATAAAATATTTATTTGCCTATATTTCGGTTGGCTGAATGCTAACCTTTGTCAAGTACAAAAATGTAATGCCTTGACAAAAGTTGGCGTTTAGCCAACTGAAATATACCTTGGTGCGTTACCTTTCTAACAACAATAACAAGCTTTATTAAGACTTTCAGTCTTATACAGATTCTCCAAGCAGAAATGTAGGGGTCCTGCAGGTAAAAACAGTAATAATACCAGTAATAAACATTGATTTTATTATATTTTTTAAAGATAATCCCATATAAAGGTAATATAAAATTTAAATACAGGAAAACTTAATTAAGACAATCAAGCTAATAGATAGATTGGGTAAATTGGAGGAAAATAAATTTCTTATATCTGGATTTACCACGGAGTCTCTGAGTGAAAAGTAAAAGCTGATCATATATTTAATATTAACAATGATATTTATCAAATTATGAAACTATTTTAGACTCGTAATATTCTTTTTAAAATAAAACAATTTCTACTGTCCTTACTGCAATGGAAAAAGGGCAGTAGAAATTGTTTTATTTTAAAAAGAATATTACGAGTCTAAAATAGTTTTGTAATTTGATAACAGATGGCGCGCTATTACATCGTAATATCTATATATATAAAAATTAATGTTTGTATGTTTGTTTGTTTGTATGTCCGGTATACAAATTCGCAGTAGTTCACTAATTCAAACCAAAATTTCCATACATATGTAAAAAAATACGGGGAAGATGATAGGCTATTTTAAAAAATATATAAATCAATTTAATAATATATTCAAATTATTCTACTTAGCTCACGAACAGCGCCCTCTATCAAAGATTAGATTAAATTATGCTGATGCAAACAAATAGATAATGCTAATAACAAACAATTATTTAAAAAAATCTTATCTAAATATATATCACTCGGGTAGATATGCACATGGGTCAATCCCGGGGCAAAGCCCGGGTTACCCGTCTAGTAAATGATATTTATATGTACAAGAAGAATTGGCCTGGGTCAATCTGAGTTCTAGTGGCACCTACTGGGAAGTCCACTCCTCTAGCAGAGCTCAGGTCTGTTCAACTGAACTGGGGATGTTGGTGCAAACTTACACTCATGGACAAAACTTAGGAAGTGGAGTCTTTGATGTCGCCGGTCGGCTATATTTTTTTGAAGGAGACAGAGGTGGTGCTTATCTCATGGTTAAACCAATTCCTGAAGTCCACTCCTGTCCAATTTTGCGACAGAGGCAATTTTGTTCATACTTGGTTATCTCGTGTCTTCAATAAAGGTCACTGTAATATCTTTCAGAGTTATTGTCTCAACTCTGAAATGTTTGCTAAAAGATACAACTTCCTTACGTTTTGTCCATGAGTGTATTTTTGTTAAATTTAAAACTAAAGTTTTATATAAATCTATTATATATAAAAATAGTCAGTGTATATGTTTGTCGGCTATACAAATCCTCAATATGAACCTAATCTGGAAAAGATATTTGTCGCATTTTTAGCCAAGAAAAATTAAAATTGACCAAGTTCTGGGTAAAAATAGTTGTTTTTTAGTCAGAAAATGATGACAATATTGCTGTATCATGTTTGATTGTCAGATACAAAATTATTCTGAGAAAAATTCTATAAAGCAGACAATGGGTGAAGCCAGTTCATTTTTTAGTTTGCAGGAACAAAATTCTAAGAGAGAAACATTCACTCGAGCAGAAGACACGAAGCCAGATCATCTCTCTATAAAAATATGGCTTCTCAGTCTTTTGGCTGAGATCATAGTTTACAAATGTCAATAAACCTGTTTATATAGCGCCCCCTCTTGGAACTCACCATAATAGGGCGCTATAGACAGGTCACTTTTAATGTAAAATTTTTTTACATTTTAATGTGTTTAAAATCAGGCGCTATAGAGAGGAAGGCACTATTTAGAGGGGGTGGGTGCTATAGAGAGGTTTAACCGTATATACTTACATTTATATTTTATCTTTAAACTCCGCCTTTGCCGGTCCCAAGCCCGGATGAAAAAGGAGGAGGGGGAGCAGTAACAAGCTCGGTAAAAAACCTGGGTTCAGCTGGCCCGGCTGATAGTACCCTGTAAGGGCTCCTAATCTAGGGATACAGGATGAGCAGCGTTTGTACTCCATGTTAGGAGCGGCTGCACATGGCGTCTGTTCCTCATGTTAGAGGCGGTCATTTATTTTGGAGCTAAGTCAGCCTGCCACTGAGTAGTGCTCCCAGTCTTAATGACAAAGGCAGACGCATTCTACTTCATACAGTGTGAAGATAAGAAAGAAGGAGATATTTTATCTTTATAAAAATTATCAGCAAATATCCACTCTCTACTAAAACGACTTTTATAAAGATATATAAAATGTCTTTATAAAAATCGAATCAATAGAGAGAGAATGTTTTGTCGGAAAATATTTTTATCAAATATTCGTTAATCAACTTTTACTCAAGTAAAACCCGGGTACATCCTCTGGTGTCTATGATTGTACAATAATTTGACACAATGTGTTTTATTTCACATCAAATAATATCTTTACAGACCTTACTGAAATGATGAAAGTTTTTGAATGAGAGGGCTTGGCTCATCAGTACTGGTGCCCCCTCTCTGCGGCAATAATACAATAGTAGAGCTGGCTCATCAGTACTGGTGCACCCTCTCTGCGGCAATAATACAATAGTAGAGCTGGCTCATCAGTACTGGTGCACCCTCTCTGCGGCAATAATACAATAGTAGAGCTGGCTCATCAGTACTGGTGCACCCTCTCTGCGGCAATAATACAATAGTAGAGCTGGCTCATCAGTACTGGTGCACCCTCTCTGCGGCAATAATACAATAGTAGAGCTGGCTCATCAGTACTGGTGCACCCTCTCTGCGGCAATAATACAATAGTAGAGCTGTCTGTAGATTTATTTGGCCGAAACCACAGAGGGTTCACCACTGATGAGCCAAACCCCTCCTTGAAATCTCATAGGGATGCAGACCACAATATACATATGTTCTGAAAACAGAGCAATTCATACTTAAATCATTAGATGATAAAAAGGCATATATTGGATTGAATAAAATATTTATTTGCCTATATTTCGGTTGGCTGAATGCTAACCTTTGTCAAGTACAAAAATGTAATGCCTTGACAAAAGTTGGCGTTTAGCCAACTGAAATATTGGCAAATAAATATTTTATTCAATCCAATATGCCTTTTTATTATTTAATATACAGTTAAACCTGTCTATAGCGCCCCCTCTTGGGACTCACCAAAATAGGGTGCTCTAGGCAGGTCACTTTTAATGTAAATCGCATCGTACTACGTATCTAAAATCGGGCGCTATAGAGAGGGAGGTGCTATAGAGAGGTTTAACCGTATATGTTATAGGCAGAGAGAGCTACTGTGTATTAATTAAAAGAAAGAGTACAACAATATATGCTCTATTCTGGAAAACAATAGCCTGGTACAAAATATACATTCAGGAGTTTTGGAATGGCAGCAACAAACTTCTAGCAATAGATCTGGATACTTTCCTCTTCCAATGACTCACAGAAATATCAATGCAGGAAATAACTAGAGGAATTTCTATGTGGTAGTGTGGCAAGGTGACTGGCGCGGATGAAGTTCAAAATGAAGGCCTGGAATACCTGATTTCCCTCTTCTTCTTCCTTATCTCCACACTGGGTGAAGTAGTATGCCTTTGTCATTAAGACTGGGAGCACTACTCAGTGGCAGGCCGACTTAGCTCCAAAAGAAATGGCCACCTCTGACATGAGGAACAGACGCCATGTGCAGCCGCTCCTAACATGGAGTACAAACGCTGATCATCCTGTATCCCTGGATTAGGAGCCCTTACAGCAAGCATGTCAAACTCAAATCCTAACACGGGCCAAATAAAAAAGTAATAAGATTATGTGGGCCGCAAAAAAAGAAAACAAGTAATTAAATTTTTATAGTAACATTTATGTAGGTTTATTTTTAAAATACTAAAAAGAAAAAAGAAAGTAAAGTTAATATTTTCTCCCTGATATTTGGCGTCTCTTTTCTTCTACAAATTTTTATTATTATTTTTTTAATTTATAAAAAAATTTTAATTAAAATATATTGTCTGGTGGGCCGCAAATTTATTCGTTGTGGGCCGCGAGTTTGACATGCTTGCCTTACAGGGTACTATCAGCCGGGCCAGCTGTACCTGATTTCCCTGAAAGATATATATAACAGAATGTCACAAAAACTGCCTCAATTTGGACAAAGTCATTGCTGTATTTAAGAATGAAGACCAACACTAACAAGATTTAGAACAGGCCATCTCAAGCCATTGAAGATAGAAAATAACAACAAAATCTATCCCACTTACCCAAAATGTAGCTTGGTACCTGCAGCTCCAGAACACATTTTGGCTTGCATTAGATGCACTAAACAGGACTTTTGGGAGAGGCCACTGCTTATCATAAAACAGCTCGAGGAGCATGAACTCATGGAATTTGTGTAATCTTTACACAAGGGGATAAGAAACAACAACAACAGAATAAAGGCAGAGATGATCCTTCAAACCACCGAGGTAAAGAACTTCTGAGTAATTTAGGGCAAAACTACGCACTACTATACTAACACTAGCTGATTGGATTGATAGAGGAATCATTGCTGGCAGGGATTAGAAGGGAGCATGCATGTCAAGATCATCTTTGGTCTCCAACTGAAGCTTAGAAGTGGAAAGTTTTATGCATTCTTTGTTGATTATAAAAAGCGTTCGATACAGTTCCTTATTCGCTCTTATGGAAAAAACTTACTGATGTAGGTCTGAGCAATGTCAACACTATTACTATGAAAATGTTAAAACAGACTAACAACTGAATATATTTCACGACAGTTTTATGCCAGATGTGAACCTGGATATTCTCTTGAAGTGGGACAATCCCTGAAAGTCCCAACAATTTCTGAGCTGATATTGTGCATCGCACATAGATATTGTATTTATACACAGCTCACATAATGTTTAAATATAGGAATTGGTTCATTCCCGGCCACCCCAACATCCCAGAGGTAATTTGTACCCTGCGTTAGCTTGATTGAAGTTGTATATTACAAGATGGACAGATGAAACCAATTAAATATTTGAACCCGGTTCACTCCCAGTTGATAGACCTCAGCAGAGCTCCCTTGCCAGGGATACAGAAGTCTGTACTCATGTTAGAGCCAGCAGCAAAGGCTTCCATGTTAGGAACGGCCTCAAAATACAGGCAAAGTCAGACTTTCAAAGTGTACTTGGATCATGGTGCCATAATCAACGAATGCTGCACCCTCCATGAACTCATGGAATTCATCTTTACACAAGAGGATAAGAAACAACAACTCTCCTTGCTGAGGAGCTCTGAACCTCAGACAGCATCAAACAACACTAACAAGATTTAGAACAGGCCATCTCAAGCCATTGAAGATAGAAAATAACAACAAACCCCACTTGCCCAAAATGTAGCTTGGCACCTGCAGCTCCAGAATACAGCTTGCATTAGATGTACTAAACAGGACCTTTGGGAGAGGCCGCTGCTTATCAACAGCTCGGGAAGCATGGACTCATAGAATTTGTGTAATCTTGGCACAAGGGGATATAGCAACAACTCTTATCTTTTATTTAAATTAAATAGGGTAAAATGAATTACTGTCATTCCTCATTTTTTATAGTTGGCAATATTTTAAGAAACAATGTCTGCTGTGGAAGTAACACAAGTTTATTGTCTCGTGATCAATGTACAAATGACTAACTAGGGTCCAACTTAGTTCCTCTCCGGCTGGCTCTCATTGGCTGCCTGCACACATTACTTTAATTTATAGCTACAAGACCTAAGCCAAATAAATTAATAATGTGTGATGTTTCTGTAACAGCGTTGTTTCCATCATCAGACCAAAGAATAAATAAATAAACAAAATAATAAAAGTGAAGAAGGTAACAATGCTGTTACCAAAACATCACACACTTCTTGTAGTTATTTTGATTTATATTTAAAATTAATATTATCTCCTGTGTTTAAAATGTGTTTTTTTTTAATGCAAAGAATGCCAGTAAATTACAAATTTCATCGATAGAATTTATAAATTTAAAATGTATTCTAATCCTTCTATAATGTATTAATGAAATATCTTCTTTGTAATGATAAAGTACAATTTGGATTATACACACAAGGTAATAAGACCAAATAAATAAATAGTGTGTGATGTTTCAGTAACAGTGTTGTTACCATCTTCAGACAAAAGTTGTATTCCAATAAGGCACAATTATAGATTATAAATACAAGAAGACCAAATGAACTACAAGTGTGTGATCACCAGACATTGGTCTCACAGTTGTCCTGACAAACCATCACACACCTCGAAACCACTCCTACAATAAAGTAGCAAGATCAGCGACTGTTTATAAAAAAGAATCTCTAACCACCAAGGGACTTCCCTACATTAACTGTCAACTGCTCAATGTCTGCTTCATTTTGTAGGAACTGTGTGCAGAGCCAAAGTGAATAAATGGAATCCAATCATTCAGCTGTACCTTGGCGCGGAGTGAGTCAGGGATGGGCAGGCCAGCCTCCTCCAGCTTGGCCTGCAGGGAGGCGAGGATCTGGGAGTGGATGGGCAGAGACTGGTCCCGGTCATACACCTGGAGGGCCTCGTGCAGCTCTCCCTTCGCCACTGCCACATCCCATGTCAATTAAAATGTTTTTAAAGCAACTTATCCCCAGATATTTACCTAGAATCTTGATGTACACGTTGTTGATGTCAATCTTCTTCCAATCACTCATGGGAGAGACCTCTGGCCACGAAGCCATCTCTCGGATCAGCTCCAAGTTTTCAGAGCTGACAGCTTCCCGCAGCAGTCTCCGCAACATGATGTTGTCACATTTCTTCACTAACTCCTTGGCCTCCTCATACCTGCCACCACAGCCAGGCTGAAGTAAACAAAAGCCGTGGATTTGTGGCACCGCATGAATTATAAGAACATCGTTCCAGTGCTATGGATGGTGGAAGACCATCGTGTTTGCACAGATATTTTGGACCTTGCGGCTAAATATTAGACTATCCTAACTTGTTTAGATCATAAATACCTGGAGTGGAGAGCTCTGGAAATGACCACGGCATTGTAGATATAGGGGTTGGCAGCCGCCAGCTCCAGGATGCGGGGCTCCAGGTCTGGGTGATTGTCCAACATTCTCTCTAGCACACTGATGGCTGGTGCCACCTGGCCCTGCTCTATCAACTCCAGGTACTCCAGCTGCTGCCCCAGGTTCACGTAGGTCTGCCCCAGGTAAGTGTAGGCCCTATAGTCCTTGCCAGTGTACACTTGGCTCAACTCCTTCACCTCTGCCAGCTTCCCGGCCTCTGCCAGGCTCTTGAGGAAGTACCGCACCACCCTTCTAGGAGCTGTCTTCATCTCCACCAGCTCCTTCACCAGGGCTGGACACACCATTATGTGTAGGGCTACAGCAGGTCATGACACCAGCTACTCACTGTGGTGCTTGTCTTCCTTGATCAGGTCTTGCAGGCTGTTTTGATTGACAGTCTCTTCCAACAGCGAACTGCTACAAGGATACATACAGTACACTACAACAGGATAGAGATGCAACAGTTACTTACGAGGAATCGGCAACTGTCTGTTTGACAGTGTCATCTCTAGCCTGAGGTGCCTTGGTGTCAACTTCAGGCGACTTTATGAGAACTTCAGGCCGTTTGAATGGAATGGGTTGGCCACAGGACTCCAGCAGGTCTGCCAAGTTACACATGGTCTCTGGGAGAGGCAGAATTTGCTTCTCTTGCATGGTGGTCCAGGTGTTGAGAGCACGCTCATGGTCCTTGCGTGCCACACATCCCTTCATGATCATGTGGTAGAGCAATTGCTTGTCCAGGTCAAAGAGGTTCTCCGCCACCTCGGCCAACTTCTCCAGCACATCCAGCTGGTCAGATTGCAGGTAGTGTTCATAGGAGCGACGCAACAGAGCATTGTTGGCCCGCAGCCCTGAGGTCTCGAGGATCCGTGAAGCCTTGTTGGGCTGGCCACATTCTAGGAAAGCCAGGGCCAAGGTCTGAAGGGCGTCCTTCTCCCCGTGATTCCTCGAGCAGGCCTCCATCACCTTCTGCAGCCGCTCCGTGTCCTCCATCTCTATCATCTTCCTGAAGAGCTGTGCGCTCATTGGAGTAAGCCGGTACTGATTGGCGCATTCGAGGAAGGTTTCAAGAGCCTTATCCAAGTCATTTCTGAACACATCAACCCATGCTAAATACTTGCCTTGTTCAACATTTTGTTAGTGTAGCATAAACAAGGGAGTTGGCTTGGAAAATTAGAAGTGGAATACTGACCTAACTACGTGGACTTTGACCAGAGGGGCCAACACCTTGCCCGTCACCTTGCACAGCTTTTTCTCCTTTACAAGCAGATTGAAGAGATCCTGGATCTCCTGCACCAGGCCCATGGAGGCAGCTGCCCGCAGAACATTACACACGTTCTCTTCTGCTCGGTTGTCTTGGCTGTCCCAGCTCTGGTGCTCTTTCAGCATCTGCATGGCCTCTGTCACCACACACTGAATTATATTGTGTCACTGCCTCTTCATAAGAAGTCTCGTTATCTTAACGAATACTTTATATCTAATTAACAGCACGTCCCGTCTGACTCCGGCTTACAAACTCTCCTCGATGACGCTTTATATCTTCATGAAACTTGGAGTGAAATAAACTGCCGTCCCAAAGTAGGCCTGGTCATCCAGAGAGACATTTTTATTATGAAGCGAATCCAGAAAATGATAAATGGAAACGAAAGAATAGGAATTCACAAAACTATTTTAATCTTTTAAACTACGACCTGTACAGCCTGTCATCACCAAACAGATCCTCCTTACTTGGGAAATTATTTCGCCATCGCTCTACATCGGTTTTGAAAAGCTATCCTACCACGATTTCTCACATATAATTCTAACTCTAAATGTTCAAGACCTCAACTTAGCGTGAGAGGGATTAAAATGACTTTGTCGATGAAAGAAGAGAAATGATTTCTTCACACACACAACAAGGACTCTGACACATTTTTACAACAAAATAAGGAACGGCCATTTCACAAACAGCTCAACAAATATACTCCCCCTGAATATTAAAACTGATAAACACATATTTTGTAATACAAAGAGCAGCACTCTTAGAAATCTAATTCTCCAATCCCATCTAAACATCAGAAATGCTTATAACAAATCTTTAAAATGGAATTTTGCCATCGAACCGGTATGGAAACCACCAAACAACATATTGGAAGACATAACCTGGAAAATTAAATTACGCGCACTGCCGTATCCCAGACGCCTTGGCAAATCACAATTCCCGACGTGCAGGGGACCACCGACAATAGAACACCGCTATTTCGATTGCCCGTCGTTAGCACGTTTTTATGTAAAATTAAAACATATCTGTGAGAGTAATGATTCAAGTTTTGTTTTTGATCATGTAACAACGGATAAGACATATTTTTACCATCACCAAATATGTAATGTACAAATTCTGGATAAGCATCGATTTTAACTATGACTACATCATGGACTCACTAATGTATGGTGTAAATGTCTTTACTTGCTGAACTCATGTAAAACTGACTATATAGCCATTGGTATTATGTAAATTCTTCTATGTAAACAATGCTATGTAGTTAATGTTTGAATAAATAGTTTTGAAAACTACATTGTACACTCCCTACCACAGCTTACATTGTACACTCCCTACCACAGCCTACATTGTACACTCCCTACCACAGCCTACATTGTACACTCCCTACCACAGCCTACATTGTACACTCCCTACCACAGCCTACATTGTACACTTCCTACCACAGCTTACATTGTACACTCCCTACCACAGCCTACATTGTACACTCCCTACCACAGCCTACATTGTACACTCCCTACCACAGCTTACATTGTACACTCCCTACCACAGTCTACATTGTACACTCCCTACCACAGCCTACATTGTACACTCACTACCACAGCTTACATTGTACACTCCCTACCACAGTCTACATTGTACACTCCCTACCACAGCCTACATTGTACACTCACTACCACAGCTTACATTGTACACTCCCTACCACAGTCTACATTGTACACTTCCTACCACAGCCTACATTGTACACTCCCTACCTTGGTACAGCCTACATTGTACACTCCCTACCACAGCCTACATTGTACACTCCCTACCACAGCTTACATTGTACACTCCCTACCACAGCCTACATTGTACACTCCCTACCTTGGTACAGCCTACATTGTACACTCCCTACCACAGCCTACATTGTACACTCCCTACCTTGGTACAGCCTACATTGTACACTCACTACCACAGCCTACATTGTACACTCCCTACCACAGCCTACATTGTACACTCCCTACCACAGCCTACATTGTACACTCACTACCACAGCCTACATTGTACACTCCCTACCTTGGTACAGCCTACATTGTACACTCCCTACCACAGCCTACATTGTACACTCCCTACCACAGCCTACATTGTACACTCACTACCACAGCCTACATTGTACACTCCCTACCACAGCCTACATTGTACACTCCCTACCACAGCCTACATTGTACACTCCCTACCACAGCCTACATTGTACACTCCCTACCACAGCCTACATTGTACACTCCCTACCACAGCCTACATTGTACACTCACTACCACAGCCTACATTGTACACTCCCTACCACAGCCTACATTGTACACTCCCTGCCACAGCCTACATTGTACACTCCCTGCCACAGCCTACATTGTACACTCCCTACCACAGCCTACATTGTACACTCCCTACCACAGCCTACATTGTACACTCCCTACCACAGCCTACATTGTACACTCCCTACCACAGCCTACATTGTACACTCCCTGCCACAGCCTACATTGTACACTCCCTACCACAGCCTACATTGTACACTCACTACCACAGCCTACATTGTACACTCCCTACCACAGCCTACATTGTACACTCCCTACCACAGCCTACATTGTACACTCCCTACCACAGCCTACATTGTACACTCCCTACCACAGCCTACATTGTACACTCCCTACCACAGCCTACATTGTACACTTCCTACCACAGCCTACATTGTACACTCCCTACCACAGCCTACATTGTACACTCCCTACCACAGCCTACATTGTACACTCCCTACCACAGCCTACATTGTACACTCCCTGCCACAGCTTACATTGTACACTCCCTACCACAGCCTACATTGTACACTTCCTACCACAGCCTACATTGTACACTCCCTACCTTGGTACAGCCTACATTGTACACTCCCTGCCACAGCCTACATTGTACACTTCCTACCACAGCCTACATTGTACACTCCCTACCACAGCCTTTAATCAATAATCCACAATAATAATTTAGCTCTTGAATACCTTCAACCTTGTCCTGCTTGATCATGTGGCTGGATAGGCGAAGAATTCGGTGGGAGTGGATTACATCCTTTTCCATCTCATTCATGGTCTTCAGGGCTTCTTCCAGCATGTTCTCGGCCATGTAGGCATCCATTTTGGCTCCCAGGATGTAGTTAGGTGGATTGGGCAGCTCTGTGAGAAGTTCCTCCATTCGCTCCAAGTTCTGCTCCATCCAGTGAGTGGTTGCCAACTTGGCCACAGCACACCTACCTTGTTCCTGGCGCAGGCTTGGAACAAATTGATGGTCACATTCCTTGTGGAGTAGCCCTTCATCTGCCGCCCAACTTTATATTTATAGGCTTTTTATTTACTTAAATTCCAGACAAACTTGAATATATTTTTTTTTTGCAACAGCATGTTTATAACAAAAGAGAATACTGACCTTCTGGAAAGCCAATTGTTCTTCCAGCTCCTCTTCAGTCTTGTTGCTCAAGTCCATTTTCTGAAAAGACCAAGGTTAGACAAACCAGGGAGGAGGGGTGGAGCCGGGGACTGCACCTTTCTTGGGCGGATCTCAATGTCTCCCTGCACCACAAACATGTTGTTATTGTGGACCATGGCTGCACAAGCAGACTCTCACCTCTTGGTCAATCTCGTTCATCTTCTCAATCAACTGGACACACAGCTCGCTGCTAGGTGGTGGATAGATGGAAATTGACGCTTTTACCTTGATGGCTTTGGAGTTGGAATGGGACAAAAGGTTCTTGAGCTGGTCCTTGATGATAGGTTGAAGCTTGATGTTCTGTTCCCAAATCTAGGTTAGCCAAGTCCACAAAGGGGATTGATCAGAGACCTTTGCTTCTAGGTAGGGCAGCAGATGGGCATCCAGAACCTCCCTGTGGCCATCATCTGCCAACCGCTTCAGCAGGCTGGAGGGCCATTGCTGGCTGGCCATGGGCAGCAACTCCCCCACCAGCTCCACAACTTCCTTGGGGTTGGCCCCCCACTTGAGGGCCTGGCTGATAGACACAGAGACTTGCTGCTCCCCTGTGAGGATGGAGGGGCGCAGGTCATGTGCCAGAAGCTCTCTGGCCCTGGCCAGCTCCTTGTTGCGGATGGCTTGCTGCACCAGGCCGGAGTAGGCCGTGTTGCTCATCAGCCCCACTTCATTGAGTTGTTCCAGGGAGCAAGGGCCAACATAGTTGATCCACGTCTCCATTGTGGGCTTGCATTGCAGTTGCACCATCAGCTCCAGCACTCTCAGCATAGCTGCCATCACAGTAGATCTGAGTCATGCTAAAGAAGTCTGGTGACAGCTCTATGAAAACACTGCACCAAGGGGGCAGCCATTTATTGAGGAGGATGTCAGACCAGAGCAGTGGCAATAACACACTGCCATCCTGTGGTTTCCAAAACAAAAGAATGGTATAATCAAAAATGCCCCCCCAGGGAAATATTACACCTAATTTTTAATTATTGAAAAAAATTGTTTTAAAAATTCAGAATTTTGTCAGTGATTTCTGCCTTCTTCAAGGTGGCACCTACCCTTAGTGTCCTTGGAGTGGTGGACCAGCAGAGGCCAGAAGTAGTGGCTACGGAGTTGGTGGCCCTGGACCCATCGTGTGAGTCACGAACCTCAGCTGGCTGGGAGCACCACTTACATTTTGGTGCAGGGTCTCCAGGATGGCTGGCACATCTTGGTAGCGTTGGGCAAGGTAGAGACTCTCCACCAGGTGGTGCAGGGGGCTGGGCTCGACCACCAGGCTCTGGCACACCTCCAGCAGCTCTTCCATCCCCACATTGGCGGCAGTTAGCTCGGAGATCAACATCCGGGCTACTCCACCCAGTCGACTGTAGGACTTCTGGAGGTGGAGGTACACCATCACAGCTAACTTGGTCTGCCCCATGCTTGCTAGCTCCAAGGCGACATTAGTGGCATGTTGGATCAGGCCTGGGTAGGACTGAACCATGCTGAGGATCTGCAGCAGCAGCAGGGTCAGTAAGAAGGCAGAGTTGAAGGAAGCTAGCTCACCTCCTCCACATACTGGCTGTGGCCGGCCCTGGCCAGAGTCAGCACCACCTCAAGGAGATTCTGGCCAGAGAGGTACACCTCCTTCTCCGCAGCCTCCTTCAACACCTGCCTCACACCTTCCATGTCCCCCTTCTCTGCCAGCCCACAGAGGAGGGCTGTGTACGAGGCTCCCGTGGGCTCCATATTGGCTTGCCTGGAATAGTTACTTGGTGAGTGGAACACAACACAAATCTATGTCTTACCTCATGACTTCAAACACTCCTCTGGCACTGTCCAGGTCCCTGGAGCACACAGCATCAGACCACCTTGCCCACTG
Source organism: Cordylochernes scorpioides (assembly GCA_030710605.1). Taxonomy (NCBI): domain Eukaryota; kingdom Metazoa; phylum Arthropoda; class Arachnida; order Pseudoscorpiones; family Chernetidae; genus Cordylochernes; species Cordylochernes scorpioides. Next base: position 686,512 of record CP092870.1, on the reverse strand, counting down.
TGTGAGGACAGTCATGTTACCTGGCCCTGGAGTGGCCTGTGATGAGGGAGTTCAGGATGGGCTCTGTGATGGCCATCTTCTTCTCTTTCATGTGCTCCAGGATCTTGCTGCACACAGGGTTAGCTGCGGGCCTAGCTGTATCCATCACCTCCTGACTTACCCAGCGTTGACCATGTCCCCCTCCTGGCAATACTGGCTGATCATGTGCTGGTAGGTCACCTGCTCACACCCATCCAGCTACTTCAGATACCAAACAAGTTAGCTACTAGAAACAAAGGTGCCCAGAGCATTTGCTGATTGGCTCTTTAATATCATATGACCTTAACCAGTGAATCAGCACTGAGGTAGATTTCTCAGCTCAGTGGTCATATCAAGGAATTAACTTTAGATGTTAAATAAAAACAAGGGATTTGGAACATCACAATTTCTTTGTTTTTGCATATTAAAATGTTTTTATTATTGTAGTTTTATTTAAGGTTTATAAAAAATCAAAAAAAGTTTCAAAATTATACTTTTAAATCATTTTTTAAATATTGAAAAAATTTGATTTGGATTATAGGGAGCACCTATGGTGACCTGTGTAAGATTACAATGCAACGCTGTCACATGTGAGGGCCAGTTCTCTAGTTTGGATTATAGGGAGCACCCTCTCTCTCTCTATGGTGACCTGTGTAAGATTACAGTGCAACGCTGTCACACGTGAGGGGCCAGTTCTCTAGTTTGGATTATAGGGAGCACCTATGGTGACCTGTGTAAGATTACAATGCAACGCTGTCACATGTGAGGGCCAGTTCTCTAGTTTGGATTATAGGGAGCACCCTCTCTCTCTCTATGGTGACCTGTGTAAGATTACAGTGCAACGCTGTCACACGTGAGGGGCCAGTTCTCTAGTTTGGATTATAGGGAGCACCTATGGTGACCTGTGTAAGATTACAATGCAACGCTGTCACATGTGAGGGCCAGTTCTCTAGTTTGGATTATAGGGAGCACCTATGGTGACCTGTGTAAGATTACAGTGCAACGCTGTCACATGTGAGGGCCAGTTCTCTAGTTTGGATTATAGGGAGCACCTATGGTGACCTGTGTAAGATTACAATGCAACGCTGTCACATGTGAGGGCCAGTTCTCTAGTTTGGATTATAGGGAGCACCTATGGTGACCTGTGTAAGATTACAGTGCAACGCTGTCACATGTGAGGGCCAGTTCTCTAGTTTGGATTATAGGGAGCACCCTCTCTCTCTCTCTATGGTGACCTGTGTAAGATTACAATGCAACGCTGTCACATGTGAGGGCCAGTTCTCTAGTTTGGATTATAGGGAGCACCCTCTCTCTCTCTATGGTGACCTGTGTAAGATTACAATGCAACGCTGTCACATGTGAGGGCCAGTTCTCTAGTTTGGATTATAGGGAGCACCCTCTCTCTCTCTATGGTGACCTGTGTAAGATTACAGTGCAACGCTGTCACATGTGAGGGCCAGTTCTCTAGTTTGGATTATAGGGAGCACCCTCTCTCTCTCTATGGTGACCTGTGTAAGATTACAATGCAACGCTGTCACACATGAGGGGCTAGTTCTCTATTTTGGATTATAGGGAGCACCTATGGTGACCCGTGTAAGATTACAGTGCAACGCTGTCACATGCGACAGGCTAGTTTGGATTTCAGCAAGTATGGCCCAGACAGCTCACCCTGTTGGGTTCAATGCCCTTCTGCAGCATCTCCTGGAGAAACTCTGTGGGGCAGAACTTGTGGTTGTTCTGGAGGTAGATGGACAGCAAGGCATTGTAATGGCTGATGTCCAGGTCATCGCCTGCACACACGCAGCGTGGTCTCCCCGCCACACATACCCCTACTGTGCCACTCACCTGACTTCTGCAGCGTGCGCCAGATATTCTGCACCAGCTCAGTGCGAGCCTCTGGCTTCTCCGTGGGCAGAAGGGACCCGCAGCAGCGGATGAGCAGAAGGCTGTGGATGCTATGGGGGCTGGAGCCTGCAACCACATCAGTGCAGCTTGGAATAAAGGTTGTGTAGAGGCAGAATCTGGTCAATTCCACTGCCAAGTCAGTTCATTAATTACTCTATATATATTGGAACATTTATTACGGAATTATTTATTTATAATAATCTATTTTACTCTGTGTTATTTTGAAAAGTCGCCTCTTGTAAATTAGATTATCTGAAGACTTATTTCATCTCATTATAAAGTTTTATTTGCCTCATTAATTAACTTACAATCTGCTACAAGCTGCCTTCTCAACTCTTAATGCACTGAAAACTGAGCAAGAAAGACCTCAGATGAGGAATGCCTAGAGAAACCCCCCTACCTTTCCAGGTAAGTCCTCTGATTGCGCCTTCAATGGCTGAAAGATTTTGAACAAGTTGGGATGACTCAATTTGCTTTGCAAATGCAATTTGACAAGGAGAATTTTGTTCAAAAAGCAGAAGCAAAACTCGTGCCCAAAAGGTTGGTAAATTGTGCAGGATATCCTCAGCCTGTCGCCAACTCAATCCGTCTATGGAAGAAAGTGGCTCATTTAATGAAAGGAGTCGCAGAGAACATCTACCAAGCTCTACTGCCAATACAAGTTGTGACAGTACAAGTCGAACTGCTTTTCACATGTGCAGACATGTGGTGCACTTACAGTAAAAGCAGTCGTCTACCCACCATGATGGCCTGTACCACGTGTATTAGGGATGAGCCAAACAAAGAAATTGTTGTCACCCACCTATCCTCTTTATCTCACTGTAGATCTTGTCAATGTCCTTGCGCATGATGCGGCCGCGCCGCTTGATCTGTTCATCCAGGTTACTGAACTCCATGTCCAGGGTGAGGGGGGTTCTGTGGTCCAGCCGGGGCTGGGCCACTGATGAGCTGCACCCATGCCATCATATGTCAACAAACAGCTTCATTGGTATAATTTTCTCACCACTTCATGCTATTTAAGAAATTGCCAAATATATTTGATATTATATATGAAAAACTTGGTTTAGCTTAAGATACAATAGTTTTAATGGCTACATATATAATAAGATCCAAATAATTTATTAGTGTGTGATTCATCTACGGACAATGACTTTCCAGAATGGTTGCAAGGTTTTCCCACTATGTACTAAGTGCAATTCTCAGCCTGCAACCCCAAGACATATTATTGACTGTATTGACTCATCCATTGATGAGCTCTACTCTTCCCCAGCAGACACCTTCAAAAATCTCAAGCTTGTAAAGCTTGATACCTTAGTGTGATTGAGTGGAGATAAGAAAGAAGAAGAAGATTAGTGTGTGATGGCAACAACATTGTCACCATCATCAGACAAAAGAATGAATTTATTCTTTTGTCTGATGATGGTGACAATGCTGTTGCCGAAAGGTCACACACTAATAAATTATTTGGATCTTATTTTCTTGTATTATAATCTATAATCCAAATTGTGCTTTATCATGCCTACATATATAGTTTTTTAATATAAAAAAGATAGGTTAAATTAGGTTGTTTTAATTTTTTAATCTTAAAAAAATGATTTTTTTACCTAAAAAAATATTTAAAATTATTTTTGAAGTTTGAAGGGTAGCCATTCTCTGCTAGCAATCAGCATTGAGTTCATCAGCCAATCAGCAGGGGAGGAGAGTTCTGATACTAAGTGATGTAAACAAATTGGCAAATGGCTATGGTTTTATCAGTTAAATACCTTCAACTTTTTGGTTTAAGTTTTTATTATTTCAAAATATATATATATACTAGCCGAATGACCCGGGCAACGCCCGGGTTTTACCCGATTAAATGTTTTTATTTAAATACTATTCGTTACAATTATAAATTTGACGGCGTGGATGTCACTCTTGTGAAACGTCCCGCTCCAAACTTTGTGTCTGAGAAGCGATATTTTTATAGAAAAATGATCTGGCTTTTGTTTTCTGCTCGAATGAATTTTTCTGTTAGAATTTTGTTCCTGCGTACAAAATAATGAGCTGGTTTTACCCGTGGTCTCTGCTTTTTGGATTTTTTTCCGATATAATTTTGTATCTGATAATCTTACATGATACAGCAATATCGTCATCATCATTTTCTGACTAATAATATATAGTTTTAATAATTGATTTATATATTTTTTAAAATAGCCTATCGTCTTCCCCGTATTTTTTTACCTATGTATGGAAATTTTGGTTTGAATTAGTGAACTACTGCGAATTTGTATACCGGACATACAAACCAACAAACAAACATACAAACATTCATTTTTATATATAAAGAAGATATAATATAAATGAGTTTTAAAAATTGTTAAAAAAAAAATGCATCGGCCGGGAATCGAACCCTGGCCGCCCGCGTGGCAGGCGAGCATTCTACCACTGAACCACCGATGCTTTAAAAAATGGCCATATTTAGGTATTCATTCCATTCCGGATTAGTCCGCGTAAAAAAAAGTTCTTCAAATGAAAAAAAGAAATAGCCAAAAATACTAATCAAAATGCAGCCGAAAATTTTCCTCAGGTTTATAAAAAGCGACATGCAAAATTTGGTACCAATTGGTTCAGTAGGTTTTGAGTTTATCGCGAAACAGACAGACAGAAATTGACTTTTATATATATAGAGATTAGGAAATATTTTTTTCTGCTAATTTTGATTATCTTGAGGATTATGCTATGGAATTATTTGCTGATTCTTTTTAGTACTAAATGGTATTGGTAATTCAGTCGTGGCAAAAATCTTGAAAGTATAATAATAAAAATAGTTTTGATCAGTAATTGCTTTAATTGAGCTAAAGGAATATATAAAACATAATTTGATAAAAGTACAGCCTGGCTTAAGGCGTAAGAATAAAAAATGAAAAGCTTATTTACATAATGTACAAAAAGATTGAGCCGGCCATCGGGAAACAACAACAATAGGTTTTATATTCACGGGATCACAACATTCATTGCTTGTGGACATTTTTCTAAGATATTCAAAAATATAGAATTAAAATAATTTTAGAAAATACTGTTATATTTCAATGATATCCATTGGGACCCTTTATAAAAATAAAATACATTTCTGAACATATGAAAAATTGCTATTTTAATCTAAGTGAATATATGCATTGGGAAGAAAACAAATATATTTAGAAAACAAAGAAAAGGTTAAATAATTTATTTTACACTTAAAAATACCAATTAGCAGCTGCTTAAGTTAAGGCCTAAATTGAGTAAACAAATTGCGAGTGATATGGCCGCTAATATTTACAACAAATTGTACAACGGCACAGTGCATACATTAACTGTGGTCTTCATGTTTATCTACCACTCAACTAGATGACCTCCTCCGTACCATCAAAACCATGGAAATCTACCGCTGCACATGACACAGCAGGAGGGACAATTCTGTCCTCCCAAGGGAACAACAGCCTTTGATTTCCAGACTTAAGTCTGGTCATCTACGGACAATGACAGAATGGTTGCAAGGATTTCCCACATGTTTATTTTATTTATTTATTACCAGTTGCGACACGCTATATCTGATAATTGCAGGGCATGAAACTATTTACAATAGTAGTAGAGTAGGTAACAGAATTGTCAAAAAGAAAATAAACAACTATGTACTAAGTGTCAACAACCCTAAACCACATCATTGACTGTATCCATTGATGAGCTCTACTCAGCAGACACCATCAACAATGTGATTGTTGAGTGGAGACAATGCCCAGGTCATGGTTATAAACAAACCCCTGCAATCTGTGTCGGCTTCTTGAACAGTTGTAAAGGAATACCAAAAAGTAACTGTAAAAAATCAATGTTTGAAAACTACATTTAATGTAAAAAAACAACAAGATTTTATACATTGATAAAGCACAATTTGGATTATAGATACAAGACAATAAGACCTAATCCAAATAAATAAATAGTGTGTGATGTTTCAGTAACAACGCTGTTACCATCATCAGACAAAAGAATAAATGTTTTGTCTGATGATGGTAACAATGCTGTTGCCGAAACATCACACTCAATTTATTTGGATTAGGTCTTATTGTCTTGTATCTATAATCTAAATTGTGCCTTATCAATGTATATTTTTTACATTAAATGTAGTTTTCAAACATTGATATTATGCTTAGACACACCCTTATAAAAACGTTTGCCAATAAATCTGACAATATTTGTAATTGCGCTATAAAGTGTTGATATCTTTAATGATAAGGCACAATTTGGATTATAAACACAATGTAATAAGACCAAATCTAAATAAATAGTGTGTGATGTTTTGGTAACAATGCTGTTACCGAAACGTCGCACACTATTTATTACCTTGTGTTGATATATTTATTTCCAAAACACGAGATTTCAAAAGTGTCCTTATTGAAATAGAAAATGACTGTAAACAATATTAATATAAAATGTTAGAAGTGAAGTGAAAATGTCTCAAAAGTGCAAAATGTTGGGAAAATATATTTTGTCTGTTATGGAGTTGAGGAGGTCCACTGTCACCTTTTATTGTGTAAGGGGGTCAGTGGAAAAATGGTCTAAACCGTTGGTTTTCGACCGCTATGACCTGGGTTCGATTCCCACATTGGGCACTTTTTAAATGAAAAAAAAAAAAAAAGTGCTTCAATGGCCCCTGATTCTTGCAAAAGTCCAACCCCACCAGCAAGTGCAAGTAACCAAACAGGGCTCTGGCACATTTGTAAGTGCAAAGCCAAACTGCTTTTCACATGTGGTGCACTTACAGTATAAGCAGAAAAAAAAAAGTCTTTTATTGCAATCAAAATAGGTGTTTTCAAATAACTTGTTATACAGCCTCTTTAACTCAACCCCCCAAGTGATCAGAGCTTTTAATTTCAATTAAAGTAATTACAAGGAAATAAGACCTATATTAAAATAAATTAATAGTGTGTGATGTTTCGGCAACAGAAATGTTACCATCATCAGACAAAACATTTATTCTTTTGTCTGATGATAATAACAACGTTGTTACTAAAACGTCACACACAATTAATTTATTTGGATTTAGGTCTCTTTTGAACGAAAATTGCGGTAAAATTGTCCAACTTTGTTCTACAATCATAAGCCGCATTATATTGTATTATAAGTTACTTTATATAATATTTACGAACAGAGAAATATGTCCAGGGTAGCCTAGTGGATATGGCATCTGCCGGGTAAGCGGAACACTGTGGGTTCGATTCCCATCCCTGGACACTTTATTTTTCTGTTTATCATTACAATTCACAATTCATACCTCATCCCTAAGGTTAGAAATAATCGTTATTTCTCCTTAAAATAAATTTTGATTTTTCGTTCAAAAGAAACATTTGAGGTATAATTGTCAAATGTTGTTCTACAATATCATAAGCCGCATTATATTGTATTATAAATAGAAAACTCTGTTAAGATATTTAACTGATAAAACCATAGCCCTGCCCATTTGCCAATCATGTTTTGCTTACATCACTTAGTATCAGCCCCCAGTAGAAAGAACTGTATCTACAATAATGAAGCAATGTGGCTGCCATATTCTCCCACAGAACCTTCTGTCACTGAACTTGGAGGCCGCAGTAAAATATGGAGGGCTGTGGGCTGCCAAGAATGGGACACAACAATTGGGTTTGAGAGGAGTGTCTCTGGAGTAATTCAATCAAAATTGTGAGTTCAACATTTTTGGAAAAAAAAAACTGAAATAATGCACACAGATCTGATATAAACTTTTTTTTTTTTTTGCTTTTTCCTAGTACACGTGGTACAGGCCATGATAATCATGGTGGGTAGTTAGCGACTGCTTTTTACTGTAAGTGCACCACATGTCTTCTTCACATGTGAAAGCAGTTCGACTTTGCACTTACAAATGTGCCAGAGCCTCGTTTGGTTACTTGCACTCGCTGGTGGGGTTGGACTTTTGCAAGAATCGGGGGGCCATTGGAGCATTTTTTTTTTAAACAGAAAAAGTGTCCAATGCGGGAATCGAACCCGGGTCGTAGTGGTCAAAACCAACAGGCTTAACCAGCCTTCCACCGACCCCCCGATATAAACTTTAAAATCAGAAACCAAAATATATTCAAAATAAAAGCTAATAAGCCCAAATCTCCAAATAGTGTATGACAGTAACAACATTGTTACCAAAACATCACACATTATTTGTTAAATCTTATTCCCTTGTAGTTCTAATCTATAATCCACAAATTGTACCTAAGATATCAAACCACACAAATTTTGAGTCATTCTTACAAAGACTATTTTACTTGGAAGAAATGGCAATGATTACACTCCTGCATGGAGAGAGGTGTCAGCAACTGGGAGGTTTAGTTTAAAACTGTAGGTCATTGCCCCTAGGTCATTGTATCAGGTCAATCAGTTAGTGGAGGTAACCAGAAGGGGCTCTGGGACTGCATGGTTATTCCTACCATCCTACTAAACTGCTTCATTACTTCAACCACCAATCAGGACACAGTTGGCATTCCTCTCTGTAAACCCAGCTATACCCCAGACATATCTAGAATATTCTCTAGGCAATCTGTTAGCAATTTGAGATAGCATTGGTTTAAATTGTTAAGGCACAATTTGGATTATAGATTATAAACACAAATCCAAATAAATAAATAGTGTGTGACGTTTCGGTAACAGCATTGTTACCATCTTCAGACAAAAGTACTGAATGAAAAGTACTGAAGGCTTTAGTACTTTTGTTTGAAGATGGCAACAACGCTGTTACCGAAATGTCACACACTATTTATTTATTTGGTCTTATTACCTTGTTTTTATTGGTTTAAATTTAAGAAGAAACAAAAGTTAACGGTGACGAGTTTCTTTTATTAAAGCTGTAAACTCTGCAAGCTTTCAGACTTTGACGTCCTTCGACAGGCTACTTTCCAAGAAAGAACTTCTTGCATCAATAAAAGAAATTGTCGCCGTAAACTTTGATTCTTTCTTCAAGAAGATGTCTGGTGATTCCTTCTCTTGTAATTTGGTTTAAATCAACATTGGTTTTGTTCAAGTCATGTTACAACATTACACTGAATGGAAGAAATTATTGTGGAACATTACTGGGCCACATGGCTGTCTCCTGTTACTCAGTTGATGTTATTTTTTACTTCATATAGTTTTAAATTTGTTTATATATATGTTAGTTTATATTGGTGTGTTCAGGTTAGGTTCAGCCAACCCACTAATGGATTTTAGCAGTTAACACAAGAATCTCCGTAACAAACAGCAAAGTATGGTTACTGGAGGACTTATTATTTATATTATGTGGAAGAATTAGCAAAGCATTAATTACTTTGAGCAGTATATACTCAATCTCATAAATGAATAAACATTTGCTTCAATATCACAATCCAAACTTAAGATCAATGGTAAAACTAGTTTGGAAAGCATACAGCTACTTGCATGTATATATATTGTTTTTATTCCAAATGCTTTTCAATCATTTAGAACACATGCTGCACATGCACTTGTTTATAATTTTTATACGTTATGTATATTTTTATACGCTACTTAAATACCCAAAAATACTTTTATTAGAATAACAAATTTGGGCTGACCTTGAGTATATTATTTTAATGCACTAAAAATGCATTATATACCCAGTTCTGGTAGATTTGATAGGTAGAACAGAACATATTCGACACATTATTCAAAAAGCTATTTAAAATTAAAGGAATTCCTACCTGTAAGAGACACCTTTGGAGAGGCATCTGATACTATTTACTGTTCTTAAATTAAGTGAAGCCTTAGTTAAATTGATTCCTAGAGCGTTATGAGAAATCGCCCTCGTTAATAGACGATACATTTTATTTTGGAATAATTATGAGTAATAGAGGAAAAATACTATTCGGCAAAAATGTAGAATAGTAAAAGAAAAAACGTGAGGAGCTTAATATAAAAATATATAGAATATGGTCAAAATATTTTAAGGTCTGTTTTCACACACACATATAAAAAAATATATATATATATATATATTAAATAATTACCTGAAACAATTTTAAAATATCTATTCGTTTTTATAATTTATTTTTAATAACATATATAAAAACGCTTGCAAAAATATGTGAATATTGCTAAAAGAATAGTAAGCTATGTGGCAAAAATGTACTCATTCTATAAAGGGAATTAGTAATTTTTTAAACGACTTTTCTTAATAAAAATGAATCAAAAGCTCCACTTAATTTGAAAAATCATTAAAATATTAATTTTACTAACTTAAAAATATCCACTTGATATGCCAAAATTAAGATAACTACAATGATTAATATTTACACAATAAAGTAATGCTTTTAATTGAAGTAAACGAAAAAAATTGCGCTACAAATTATAAAAATAAAAATACAACCTTTCGCATTGAGTTTCTTTTATTAATAAAATTTTTATAATGCTTTTAATATTTATAATTTTATTATGTTTGTTATTAGTGTTCATCAAATCGAGTTTATGTGGACAAATATTCTACAATTAGACCGTCTCTCGCAGCTCTAGTCTCTCATCTAGTGACCATCCAGTAGCTTCCTTGAACCCTTCTGGTCTTCCCCTCTTTCTCCTTACTTCAAATTTCCCCAACATGAATATATTTTCAAAACCATTTGTTCTCATTATGCGTCAGAAGTAGGTCAGTCTTTGTTTAAATATTTGGAATTTCAGTAATCTTCCAGGATTAATTTCATTTAATGGGTGAAATATTGTGAAATATATGCCATCTGTCCATGGCACTCTGAGTAGCTTTCTCCAGTCCTCATTTAAAATATTTTCTTTCTTTTTTTTTCTGACAGTCCTGCTATCACATCTGTATGCCAATCGTTTTTCTACCTCTTTTCTCTATTGCTTGAAAAGGTGCCGTGCCCAGCTATAGATACACTTAAAAAGTACAGAATAATTTCGTACGCTTCAAGAGGGGTAACTCATATTGAGTTGAGTGTTCAGAAATCAAACCGAAAATGCAAGCTCTGGATCACCTGCTAAAATTCTCAACCAATGATGAGCCAGAGAGGGTTCAAGTTGAGACCATGAAGATGAAACAAGGGCTGCAATCTTGGGGAATCACTATGTAGACCCTCCAATTTATATTCCTATATATTTTAATGGAGCATTATTTATTAATATAGCACATTCCTTTTGAATGGAAATCTAATTAAAAACCTAAAATACATTATAACAAACGATATTTTGAGAGGTACAAAATATTTTAAAGAAACAATATTGGTAAAATGTAGTTTAACAACATCCCAAAATATTTGTACTCATTTCGTTATATAACAAAATAGGCTAGTGGAGATGGGCAACGCTGGAAAAATGGGGGATAAAGAGAAATTATGATAGGGGGGAGTTAGTTGGAAAAGAACAGAAGTGATCACAGGAGATAAGGAAGTAACCCGCGGATCCAGCCCTTTAAAGGTGGATTGGGGAGAAGAGGAGTGATTTTGATATAGCGTATGATCAGTTTTAATTGAATAAGTGCAGAATTAACCCTTTTTAAATATATATGTGTGCAATAATATATTTAATTATAAGAAATGGAAGCACATTAAAGCACAAATATTTCTTTTCAAACATAAAACAAACTTCTACCTCAAATACCATCCTTACTGCTATGAAAAATATATTGGGAGAGCTTGGCTCATCAGTGGTGAACCCTCCCAACGGTTTCGCCAATTTCATATACCAAAACGCTTCTTATAGCTTTTTATATATAATTCTGCCCTCCTAAAAGTTTATGTCCATAGTTTGATTGAATACCATTTCTAAGATTCCACTCTTCATTGCAGCATATATAAGCAGAATCGTCCAATACAGTATTACAGTAAGATGGAGAAACCAATCTTGACAGACCACTTTTCCAGTCTTTTCTTTCTGATCGATTCCCTCAGGCGCCGCAATATGGGAAGATAAATGTTCTGATTTATTGTGACTCCATCTGGCATAAATTCATAGTGAACAAGTCCTTTGTTGTCAAAGAATGTTACAAGCAGAACTTCATCTTAGATTTACACCTCGAGCTTTTTTTTTTTTTGGTTTTGTTTCATTCCGTGCTATCCAATGACTGGTCTGTGTTTTGATGTAATCTGTTTAATTATTCAGATTTGCATAATATATATGAATACTACTCTTTCATTGTGTTTTTATTTTCTTGATAATCATTCCTCTAGCCAATGAGATAGAGAGAGACATTTTTTTACAATTAACATACTTTTATTGACATCTTGTCAATACAAAGTCAAAGTGCACAATCTGAACTATTTAAGGTGTGATAATGAGAAATTTACAATGGTGTTGATTATATTACAAATACAATATATATATGTAATATTGGGTTGGATCCTGTCTGTGATTAGGGATCCTGTCGACTAGCTGTAATAATGCGTTGAGGTTCTGGTTGGCCTGTTGTAGAACCTCGTCGACTCTCGCTATAAGTTGTGGCAACCGAGGGTCAAACCTGTAGTAACCGCGAGGGACAGTCAGGGGTGGAGAGTTTTCCAGTACCTCTCTGCACCTTGTAGGACCTTTAACAGTTCTCCCAAAGTACAGGCAGTCGGGGTCGAGGCAGAGTGGAAAACTGGGGATGTCCACACACACAAAAAACGAAGCGACACGTTGTAGAAGGTTCCTTGAATAGATAAAAAGCGAGCCAAAAGCTAAGATGGAGATAGAAGATTCCTTACTGTTTTACATGGTGAATGAGGGTGAACTTGGAGACAACCGGCGACGCGCTGATGGGGAACTGGACTATTACTGACTGTTGCTACGCGGCCTTTTTATACGACCGCTCTGACTAAGAGAATTGGGTCATGCACGTGTCGATGCTACTCGAGACACGGCACGTGTCGCTGATATTCGAGTCTGGCGCCTACCTGTCGGCTAACAATCTATCTTTAGAAGTTACTTTGGGATCTCTCAATCTTGCTTTTAACTTGGCTTTTAATCTATTATATTTTATTTATTCATCCTCAGTACATTACATATGGTGGTGCAAGGAGACATGTCAATTATGCGTATAATTAGTTAGTTTATAATTAGTTCTATATACAACATGACAAGCTTGTTATACGTATTACATAATATAGGGTTATTGGTTTAAATTATCATAGATGGGCCCCGGGAGTGAAAGGGTTTATCCGGGTTTAAGCGGGTAAAGCCTCTCTAACACAGGTAAGTAATTAGAATTTATTTTAATTAATTGAAACTGTGAGGGAAAAAGGGCTATAACAAGATGTTTATTTGAATATATCTGAAAATTATCAAAATAAAACTTATGTTTAATTAAAAAGTTATGATATTCATTATAAAAGAGAACTGTAGATAAAACCTTTGTTTGCTAAAAATAATGATGATAAAAAATGATGTTCTAAAAGATTGTTGGCGGGCGTTGGAAAGGGTTAGGGGTTGAAGAATATGCAATTGTAAGTGTTGCACAGACAATCAAATACTGAGATCCAGGTGCAAAGCGAGGATATAGACTTGTGCGTCTTCCTAGGCAATGTTTCACCTGTGATCCTGTATAAGGTTACAGTGCTTTGTCACAATTGTAGGGTTATTGGTTGAAAAGATGTTGAAGAAAAGAATTAATATGCTTGAAAGGGGTGGTAGAGCCATGCGATAAGTAGAATTGTTGTAGCGACAGTAGGGTCTGACTTGACTTGAAATCAAAGGTTGATTGTGGTCCGCTAGAGCTGAAAAAAATTGAAAATTGAAAAAAGTGAACGCTTGGTGCATGCGTTGGTGATGTGCTCTGCGGATGATTGAAATAAACTTTTGAAACGTGTTCAGACCAAAAAGTCGAGACTTGTACTTCTGGGGAACGGTGATTTCAAAGAGTTTGTTGAATTACGAAATCAAAAGAAAAATTGTCAAGCAGTACTGTCGTTTCTCTACGTTGATGTGAAGCAATGGCGGAGAGAAAGATAGTAGTGTAAAGTACACTGAAGTGGTTAGAGAAATAGATTGTTGTAAACGATTGTTGTATATGCCCGATAGTTGATGATAAACAAACATTGTCATATAATAAAGTAATTAAACAAAAATATAGTGAATAAAAAGATAAAAATGTGATTGTGGATAAAAAAAGTATAAGTGGATAAGATCAAACATGTACTATATGAAAGATATAATAATGAATTAGTAAAATAAAAAAGATATAATAATGAGAATTAGTAATATATAAAAGATATAATAATGAATTAAAAATGATTATTGAAAGAATTAACTGTTTTGCCATTGTTAAAATAAAGTTGTTAAAATAATGTTGGAATAAAAATTTGATTATAATTGAAAAGTAAAAAAAAATTAAAAAGAATAATTATTCAAGATTTTATACAAAAAAAATATAATATAATTAAAGGTTATTAATGATTAGATAAACAAATGGAGCAAAAAATGTCTCTTTTGAAGAAAAGTTAAAAGAAAACAAAAAATATTCGTTCCTGAAAAAAAAGAAAGGAACATATTCACACAATGTCTAGGTGTAGGTCCAAGATTATTGGTGTCTTTAGTTTGACCTATGGGGAGGCAATGTGGTCCTATGTCGCTTTGGTCCGGTCTGAGAAGTTGGTCTTTGCCAGATCTTCCCGATTATATTATGTGAGACCAGACGGGGAGCGATCTTGATCTTAAAATTGGATGGTATTGACGAAGATGATTGTAATATATAACAATAAAGGGTTAACATTATAAAAGATGGCGTTCTAGTTTAGAAAAAATATTCCATACTGGGCGTGAAAATAATGTAAAAGTTGTAAAACACATAATGATAATTGAAGATATAAAGTTTTATGATAATTCAATATTAAAGTTCAAATTAATAAGTAAATTGGGTAATGATTGGTAAGTCAATCAGTTGATAATTGACAGGTTATTTGGTGGACACGACAATCTAGCATTCTGCTGTGCCAAGGTACGGCCTAATAAATTGGAGGTGTCATGTTCCTGACGCCGCTGCAACTGTTTATTGATGTTTGTGAGTCACCCTGCTGGCTATGGGAAAATCTCTCAGCACAGTGGTACTTGTCTATTTGAAAATATAGTTTTCTCGGTGTTCGTAAGTGTTGTGTTTCGACGTTGTTGCGGACTTATTAAAAAATGTTATTCAATGATGTCAGGTTTAGATGTGTGTAAAAGTGCGACTTCAACGTAGACACGCTTTGGTGAGGTGTCACAGGCATGAAGGCGTCTTGGGCCTGTTAAGTGAGAAAATTGTTGTGGTGCGCTGTGTAACACTAGTGGGTGTTGTATGGAAAGGTGCCACGTGAAGTCTGTTCTTGGTACAGCATCTAACCTGTTTCCGAAAAATAACAAATTTATTAGTCATGGGTGGTGGTTGTACAAAACACATCGAGAATTTTCAGATTGTTATAGAGGTGGAATGTTTATCGTGAAGTCTTTGTGTTCGCGACGATATGGAGCTCGTGTGGCTCGAAATAGGACGTGTTGTTAAAAGGCGCGTTAATAGATGGTGGCCAATTGGAGAAAGTAAGGTGGAAATGTGTTGAAGTTCGTTCCGAGGGATGTGTGAAGTATTAATAATTATGCATGTAAAAAGAAAAGGACGAGGGAGTGTAGCTATGCTGGAATTTTTAACTTGTTTTGGGGAAGGACAGTTACATTTCTAGTTGTGCTTTTGAAGATAGTGTATCTTTCGATTTTTGTATTTTTAAAAAATGCGTTTTCACCTATGTTTATTAAAATTTGAATATATTTTTTAAATCGTTGCTTATGTTAGTGCGAAAATTATACTTGTAAAAGGGCAATGGCATGATAGTGACTTATAATTTGAATGGGGCGTGTACATAAAATAGTGAACATAACAATGATTTTTTGCAAAGTTTTGTATATTTAATTAAGACATTGGTGTTTTTTTGGTATAAAAATAAGGTATTAAAAGAAACACACAAATAAGTTTAGAATTATGATTCGAGTAATTTAAATATAATATGATTTTTTAAAACTGTAAGATTGCAAGTAATGAATTAAAATTTATAAGTTGCTTGAAATAAAGTAAAAATTGATAAATGAGGGTGTACAATATTTAAAATTTGAATTGAAATGCTATAAAAATGGTAAAATTTGATTTAAAAATAATTACAGTAAAAATAAACATTATATTTATGGAAAATCAAGTTGTTAGCATGTAGAAAGAGTTAAGTAGATTTTTTTAAAAACTCACAGTTTTTATGATTGTTCAGTCAGGAGACTTGGTCTTTGGTTGTTGTCTTGATGACGTGGAAGGCGTCTTGTAGAGCTTGTAGAAGCTTGTGACTTCTGTTTGGCGATGGTGGCATGTCGTCTGGATGGTAGCGTTGTAAGGTCGAAGGTGGGTAACTTCTCACCGGCTTATTTCGCGGGATGTTCGGCTGTGTCGTTGAGGGGAAGATTGCTTGGTCGATTTGTTGGAATGGCGTGCTTGTTCCTCCATCTTGCTTCTTGGCTCTTCTATCTATCTGGACAGTCTTTACCTTCTTCGTTGTGGTCTCCTTCGTTGTGGTAATCCTGTCGACTCTCTGTAATATTATGTTGGGATCCTGTCGACTCTCTGTAATATTGGGTTGGATCCTGTCTGTGATTAGGGATCCTGTCGACTAGCTGTAATAATGCGTTGAGGTTCTGGTTGGCCTGTTGTAGAACCTCGTCGACTCTCGCTATAAGTTGTGGCAACCGAGGGTCAAACCTGTAGTAACCGCGAGGGACAGTCAGGGGTGGAGAGTTTTCCAGTACCTCTCTGCACCTTGTAGGACCTTTAACAGTTCTCCCAAAGTACAGGCAGTCGGGGTCGAGGCAGAGTGGAAAACTGGGGATGTCCACACACACAAAAAACGAAGCGACACGTTGTAGAAGGTTCCTTGAATAGATAAAAAGCGAGCCAAAAGCTAAGATGGAGATAGAAGATTCCTTACTGTTTTACATGGTGAATGAGGGTGAACTTGGAGACAACCGGCGACGCGCTGATGGGGAACTGGACTATTACTGACTGTTGCTACGCGGCCTTTTTATACGACCGCTCTGACTAAGAGAATTGGGTCATGCACGTGTCGATGCTACTCGAGACACGGCACGTGTCGCTGATATTCGAGTCTGGCGCCTACCTGTCGGCTAACAATCTATCTTTAGAAGTTACTTTGGGATCTCTCAATCTTGCTTTTAACTTGGCTTTTAATCTATTATATTTTATTTATTCATCCTCAGTACATTACATATGGTGGTGCAAGGAGACATGTCAATTATGCGTATAATTAGTTAGTTTATAATTAGTTCTATATACAACATGACAAGCTTGTTATACGTATTACATAATATAGGGTTATTGGTTTAAATTATCATATATACAATCAATATATGTGCATGGAGTCTCTGCCACAACTGAAGAGTTTGATGAAAGATCACCAGCGAGTCTTCAGCGGCACCACACATTTCGCGTTAGCGATGTCAGTTGTATGGCCCGAAGGAGCTGTGACTGAGGGATGAAAATGCCAAGCTGGTCCCCAGCGCCGGAGATAGAGTAAGATGGGAACGGCGGCCAGGCGAGGGGGCTCCAAAATGCGACACGCAATGCGTGTTCTAATGCGCAAGAACGGCGTGGCCTTCCCACACAGTATAACAACTACCTCCAAGCTCCTCTCCTGATCCACGCTCCCCGCGTTTTCCGCCACCAGACGCCGGCAGAATGAACCAGGGGCGGCTGCATCGTCGTGCGCACTTCGCGTAGGCCTGATGATGAGTTGCGGAGCAGGGCCCGCCAGGTCGCGGACACACATTCCTCTCCACCTTGAGGGAGCCCGAAGCGATGGCGTCGCCCGGAACCTGCAGGCACCGACGAGAAGCAGGTTGAGTAGGTTGGGAGTGAGCACCACTCGGTGGTTCAGGCTCAGGATGGAGGAGGCTTGCTCCCACAGATCCAGCAGGCGACGGGGCAGCAGCCTGGAACCCAGGGGACCATCCAGGCTTTGGATTCTGCCAGTCAGAAATAGACGTTTTTTCTTCCTGATCTGCATGCTGCCTGAACCCCTTGAAGCAGGCGAGTTGGAGTTAGGTCCTTATATCCAGCAGCGCCTCAACCCTCTCAATGATTAGCGCTGATCGAAGAAGCGCGAAGATGAATGGTGCAGACTGTGAAGGGGGAAACCTCCACTTGGAGATGAATGGTGGTTTCGAATAGCGGTTCTTGAGGGTCCAATATTGGGAGACGTTTCCTGAAAGTCTTGATAGTATTAGAACTCGATCCATCTTCTGGAGTAGCTGGCAACTCTCGTAGGCAGGTGCGCGGCATTGAAGATGGTGGTGGTGTCGACGATTTCTGCGAAGGCTCTCACTGCTCCAGACCCGATGTCGCTCGGAGACTCCTCGAAGATGTTGAAGATGCCGTTCTTCAGGGGTGTGGGACCAGTGGCAGTTGATGACGCGGGTTTCGAGACCCCGGATGTTGATGCTGGCGATCTTGCCTGGCCACAAGACGCGATGCCAGAGGACGGTGAATCCTGGTGCCACGATGAAGATATCGGATTCCCTGGATGTCTATGATGAAGCGAAGACGGCGCTGTAGCCCAGGCAGAGGTCTCGGACGTTGTTCAGGGCCAGCACGTTCGTTTCCCCGTACGAACGCGACATCAGATTCGTGCTGCTTCAAGAAGCAGCACTTCTCCACATTCCTAGCGCGAACAGCAATGCCACACATATTGAGACACGTAATGCGGAAGCTCATTGCGTGATCCTTTTTGCGGCAGCTCGGATTTTGTTGAGAAGCTTGTAGAGGGTGCAGGCTTTGTCCTCTACACAGTGGATGATTTTACCCAGGAGGTTAATAAGGCTGACCAGCTGCTCGGAATTATGGTCAGGCATAAATTTGTTCATAGCCACTGCCTCAGTATCCTTGAACAAGGTGCAGGGAAGCTTTTTAAAGATCTCTTTCAGCTGTTTGAGGGCTTTAGACTTTTTTTCTGTTGATTCTTCCTCCTGACTGTCCAGAGGGATGGTTTCTTCTTACACCTGGCATCCAGGGGACAGGGGTGTGAAAGGAGCTGTGGTGTTGGGCAGGCCCTCTGGTGGGCCTTTTCTGCCGCTGGTGAAGTTGCTGCCTCGTTAGTAACATTAGCAGAAGGATTCTTCTCAGTGACAAGAATTTTTCCGGCAGGGTTCTCCTCGGGCTTTGCATAGCTAACTGCATTTGGCTAGGTAAGCAGATCCAGACAAGGGTGATGTCTGGGTGGAATAAGCGAGAGACCCTTGTTGGTAGGTTGGCTGTCGAGTAGAGAGCTCCTCTATTTCCCTCCTGGGGCACGCCGATGTCTTTGTGGGTGATACTTGCTGCATTTTACACTGTAGGTGAGGTATGCTGGCGTCACTTCACCCCTGGACTTTAATTAAAAATCTACCGGGAGCTGGTAGATCTTTAGGCCATCATTCGTAAACATGAAAGCCTCCCTGCTGCCCGTGATTCAGGAGTAACCTTTGCAGGTTACCACTTCGTGAGGCATTAAGGCCACCTTGCAAAATGGCCTTAGCGCCGCAATGATGTCTTAATCTTTGACGGCTGTAGGAAGATTCCCTATAATAAGCTCTTTTCGGCCCTCTTCCTGACTGGGAAGGCTCTCAGAAGGGTACATCCAATGGTAAGGCCCTCCTCGACTAGACGAGTGCTTTCTGAGTGCTGCAAAGCCCCACCAGAACATGGTCGGACATCTTCATAAGCTGGTACACTGAAGATTTTCTCAGCATCTGTTCCAGCGTACTGGACTGGATAGAAATACGGGATTACATCATTCGACAAAGCAGCATTGGTCGAATGTTGCCGCTGCCGACCTAGACTTGACTAGTTCTTGTCTGCTGCTTCTGATCTGCATGGCATCATCTTTTCTTTACCTCCTCGGTTGTAGAGATGGTCTGGCTGCGATTGATTCAGCCTTTGCCACTATTTCTGGCTGGGTCGGAGATTCTCAGCCTTTTCTTTTGTGCATTTTAGGCTTTTGCCAATTTTGAGAAGCTGATTCCTTCCCAGAAGCTTCAACGATGTTCGCCCAATTTTCAGAGGCTTCAATTTTTCAAGCGGCCTGATTTGCATTGTCGCTGTTTGCCAGATTAATAGAAAATGTACCTTACATCTCAATCACCGGAATTTCTTACGAAGATTTCTCGTCATTAGTGGGGTCTTGCTGGATGGGAGTCCAACTATCACGCTCGCCATAATCCTAGCTCCCCGGCAGTACCTCGATAATACGTATTCGATAATTTCCATCATTTCCTCCATCTCAATCCTTAAAAACGCGGAGCTCGCATGCCGCAGAGAGAGAGAGGGGAACCCGGTGGAGAAGTCTTGGGACAATTCTCCTAGCAAGAGAATATAGCATGAAATACTACAATATGCTGGATGTGATCAATTTCAGCTCGACAAATGTACCGATAGAAGTCTACAGAGAAGCTAAATAAGAAATAAAATGATAATGTATTAACCACGGTGTACAGATAATGTTATAAGATTTAGGTACTTACAGCTTGTATGAAGGCATGAGGACGTTGATGATTATATAATGATAAACTTTATTATCCATTTATAGTAAAAAAGAGAGTTATAGTAGCGAACACATTAACAGTATAGAGAAGAAGTAAACAAAACTGTAGTGATGATGATAAGGCCAGTGTGGCCGTAGCATTCAGTTTCCAACAGATAAACCTGCTTTAAAAAAGTAAACTAGATACAGGCTGTGTCCAATGTAATGTTTTAAAATGCTGTGTGCAAGGAACTGTGTCAATCAATATAGAAGTGGGTTCAACCAAACTATCTGAATAAGAGCTTCATCGTAGAATTATTGGATTTAGACAGTTTTTCTTTTTGTGAATAACTTGAGCATTGTTTTTTATTCTATGGGTAATCAAATATCGATTGGTATTTCTTTTGTATATAAGAAATTTTAACTATTTTTGATGCGTTTTTTAATAAAACAATTTTATACTGCCCTTACTGTAATGATAAAATAATGGGAGGGCCTAGCTCATCAGGGGTGAACCCTCCCAGCGGTTTCACCACTTTAATTATTATGCAGCTGTAATATTGCATTTTGGTTTTCCTTTTAGACAGATGTTGAAGCTATACTATTGGAAAGGGTATAGGTCAATTTAGCTTTTCATTATTTCCCCAGAGTTTGTGATTTGTTAATGACCACATGTTATTTTGATCTTTTTCTATGTCTTCATCATAATCATTCACACTGGTGTCCATCAATGGGATATACTTCCATAGTCCAAGAGGGACATAGGCGGCTCCCTCCAAAATAACAGGAAAAATCTTTATTCATGATAAAATTGTGAAAAACGTTTAAAATCACAAAATATTTTCTCACAATGAGTTTTCATTTTAAAAGTTTTAAATATCCACGCTGTGCGCGTATGTATTTGTAAATATTTCTTGTAAGATATAGTCGATGTTTTTTGATTAAGCCCGTTGAAGAGAGATTATCACTTGAAAGCTAGCGTTTTGTAATAAAAAGTAACTCATTGTGAGAAAATATTTGGTAATTTCAAACAGGAAAAATGGAGAGTAGCCCGTGGTTTCTCAGATTGTGGTATTGTACGCATAGTTATCATCCCAATTCCTCTGGTCAGTGTTCACATACCTACTGATCATGTTGATTGACGCTATATTCAGATGTTCTGCTAGTCTGGGGATGGTAGCTTGTTGTGAAGCAATGTATGATCATCATCACCTCCTTCATTAAATTACATGTGAACAGAGAACCTCTGTTGCTAATAAGGTCCTATCTAGACAAGGTACACAAGTTGTTCCATAAATCTGTGGCTTAACTAGTTTCAAACTAATTCTATTAAAGCTACAAAATACTTTTTCAATGTCATTCAAAACCTTTAATGAATATGGGGGTCGGTGGAAGGCTGGTTAAACCGTTTGGTTTTCGACCACTAGGAACCGGGTTCGATTCCCGCATTGGACATTTTTTCTGTTTAAAAAAAAAAAAAATGCTCCAATGGCCCCCGATTCTTGTAAAAGTCCAACCCCACCAGCGAGTGCAAGTAACCAAACGGGGCTCTGGCACATTTGTAAGTGCAAATTCGAACCGCTTTTCACATGTGTAGACATGTGGTGCACTTACAGTAAAAGCAGTCGCTAACTACCCACAATGATTATCATGGCCTGTACCACGTGGACTAGGGATAAGAAAAAAAAAAGAATAAAATAACTTTCAAGTGAACATAAAACAAATGAAGATACAGCCACATATGACATGAAATGGCTATCAAAATATATTTCCTTGTTTTGTGAAAAAGTGAGATATGTCTGGTGATTTCAGTTCATGGCCTGCCAGATGTCTCTCAATAGTTGAGATACACACAATCTACTGCTGCATGACCCTAGCTCCCATTAACTTGAACATGTGGGCCACAAAGGATCAAAAACATCACATTTATTGTTCTACTGTGGGAGAAAGAGCAGATCTAGTTCAAGTATGTGTTGAACACGGCCACAAAGGGTCAAAAACATCACATTTATTGTTCTACTGTGGGAGAAAGAGCAGATCTAGTTCAAGTATGTGTTGAACACGGCCACAAAGGATCAAAAACATCACATTTATTGTTCTACTGTGGGAGAAAGAGCAGATCTAGTTCAAGAATATGTTGAACACGGCCACAAAGGATCAAAAACATCACATTTATTGTTCTACTGTGGGAGAAAGAGCAGATCTAGTTCAAGTATGTGTTGAACACGGCCACAAAGGATCAAAAACATCACATTTATTGTTCTACTGTGGGAGAAATAGCAGATCTAGTTCAAGTATGTGTTGAACACGGCCACAAAGGGTCAAAAACATCACATTTATTGTTCTACTGTGGGAGAAAGAGCAGATCTAGTTCAAGTATGTGTTGAACACGGCCACAAAGGATCAAAAACATCACATTTATTGTTCTACTGTGGGAGAAAGAGCAGATCTAGTTCAAGTATGTGTTGAACACGGCCACAAAGGGTCAAAAACATCACATTTATTGTTCTACTGTGGGAGAAAGAGCAGATCTAGTTCAAGTATGTGTTGAACACGGCCACAAAGGGTCAAAAACATCACATTTATTGTTCTACTGTGGGAGAAAGAGCAGATCTAGTTCAAGTATGTGTTGAACACGGCCACAAAGGATCAAAAACATCACATTTATTGTTCTACTGTGGGAGAAAGAGCAGATCTAGTTCAAGTATGTGTTGAACACGGCCACAAAGGATCAAAAACATCACATTTATTGTTCTACTGTGGGAGAAAGAGCAGATCTAGTTCAAGAATGTGTTGAACACGGCCACAAAGGATCAAAAACATCACATTTATTGTTCTACTGTGGGAGAAAGAGCAGATCTAGCCGAAGGAGAGGCCGATGCAGAAGCCGCCCACAAAGCCAGTGGTAACGATGGAGTTTTCCTCCACAAAGTGCTTGACCTGCTCACATCCAATCAAGATTGTGGGAGCCTCGAGGTAGAAGTTGATTGCTAGAAGAGATACATCACCATGTGAGGACTGTTTGGGAATCTTACCTCTTCAGCTGATCAACCATAAAACACAAACTAAAAAGACCAAACACACACATAACCAAATGAATACAATTAAGAACTTTTGTCTGAAGATGGCAACAACGCTGTTCCCAAAACAAGTACTGATAATTTGGATGCTGTCTTGTTACATTGTTTCTAATCTATAATCCACATTGTACCATATCGGGATCAGCTATTGCATTACTGAGACTGCCACTACAGTCCATGGAGAAGACCAAATATTTGGTTCAGACTGAACCTTCCAGAGGCTTGATGCTCCAAGGCTAACATTTCTTGACACATTTGGCTGACTTTTCGTGAAGAACTGACTAAGAGATTGTCAATTAATTGACAAGTTCATACACACACACT
The DNA here is from genome assembly GCA_030710605.1 of Cordylochernes scorpioides. Taxonomy (NCBI): domain Eukaryota; kingdom Metazoa; phylum Arthropoda; class Arachnida; order Pseudoscorpiones; family Chernetidae; genus Cordylochernes; species Cordylochernes scorpioides. Next base: position 662,682 of record CP092870.1, on the reverse strand, counting down.
GCGAAAAAAAAAAAAAAATTTTTGATTGGATGACATTTTCTTTTTTAGCCTTGGTCTACCAATTCCAAGCCTGAGGTATAAGGGGTTTAATAATTCAACTTGAGACAAAATGGACTCCATTAATCCTCCTTTGTCATATCTATATTATGTGGCAATCAGGTCGTGGCACCAGGTTGAACAAGATATGTAATGCCAGGCAAAACAACTAAAGATGGAAAATTCACTTGCATAATTCCATATTTACATAAAGTTTCAGTGTTAACATGTTCTACTGCAGTATAGATTCCAATATTGTAAGGTTGACTACCAACCTCTGGCTACAGTATAGATTCCAATATTGCAAGGCCGACTACCAACCTCTGGCTACAGTATAGATTCCAATATTGCAAGGTTGACTACCAACCTCTGCCTTGACACGTTTCAGTCCATTAACATTTTTGCGCCGCCAATCCCGGCGAACCATGCGCGTCATGCTCTGGAGCCTGTCCCAGTGGATGTTCACGTAGCCCTGGTATTCAGCAACCTGCGCCACACACGGGAGTTAGTCTGGCCAGGAGAATATCTTCATTATTGTCACCAATACCATCTGATTTATAAACACAAGGTGATAAGATCTAACTAAAGATTGTTGTGTTTACTTAAAATTTGTCATTATTTTTTTTGAAGCAATATTTATTAAATTAACCCCACAGTAACAAAGCCCCAGTAACAACCCCACAGCAACAAAGCCCCAGTAACAACCCACAGCAACAAAGCCCCAGTAACAACATCCAAGCAACAAAGCTCCAGTAAGAATCCTGGAGTAAGGGCCAGGCAAGCAGAGACCTGTAGGAGCAGCAGAGTGCCGCCAATGGAAGCAGCAGCCACCTTGCTGATCCGGTTGAAGGCCATCCCAGCACACCTGCGACACAGAGCTGTGGACCCTGCCTGCTATGGCAGTGCCACCTACCAGCCTGTCAGGGCCCCCACTGTGATCTGCTTCATCACCGTCCCCTTGGTCATCTTCTTCCAGAAGGTGTTGACGTATTCCTCAAGCTCCACCGGCATGTTATTATCTTCACACACACCATGTTGGAGGGAGTCCCCACTACAAGGGGGCCGGCCACTTGAATGCCGGCACACACAGTTTTACTCAAGTAAACTGAGGAAAGATGTGGACTAACGACTGTGAACTAGGCCAGGCTAGTTGGAAACACGTGATGTGTCAACCAGTCCAAAGGAATGAACTCCCCAAAGTTTCCTGACACTATTTGAACATTTTAGAAACAAGGCCCAAGTTAACTGAAATATTATAAAATAAATAAAGCTTCCAGAGCTAAGTTTCTTGCTCAAATTTTTATTTTCAAACTTTCGGACTTGTCAGTCCTTCAACAGGATTAATCAAGAGTTAACCGCAATATGTTTCAAATAAATAAGACTTTCTCTTATGTATCAAATTGCCATTTCTTAAGAACAAGCTTAGCTTCTAAAATACCACCCACAAGTGGCACACACAAAGTCAGAAGGTGGTGTCATGGATATTGTACACTTATTGAAATTTGCTCTTTATGGCAACATAGTTTTATTGGCATTGTTCCACACAGCTCTGATGTGGGCAACCAATCAGAAAACTTTAGATGGACAATGGCTATTAAACTGTCTACCACGGTTATACTCTCTGTATGGAATATGAATTACTGCATGTAAATTTACACTTTAATTCTGGAACAGAATCTTGAAGAAGGAAAACAATTGCGATGTATCCCCAATGTTATCTACGATTGTCTATATTTCCTATACAGGTTATATTTCCCCTCTCTGAAAGATGTTTGTGTATTTCCCCCAAGTTGAAATATCCCCAATGTTATCTACGATTGTCTATATTTCCTATACAGGTTATATTTCCCCTCTCTGAAAGATGTTTGTGTATTTCCCCCAAGTTGAAATATCCCCATTGTTATCTACGACTGTTTATCCAATAACTGACAATTTGACCACAGAGTGGCCAGCCCTACTGGACAGGTGACAAAGATGATAACATGTGAAGAATCGACCATTCTAATGAGGTGTCCCCAATTAGCAGGATGGCCTTCTCTGTGTGGACAATGGTGATTTCCCCATGGATTTGTCCCTGGAGTCCACCTTCCCTCTAGAATTGTCAGCCATGTACAAGGACAAGTTCTAAATGCTCAGCTTCAAACTAAAACCTCAGCTGATGTACCCAAGTGAAGAAAGCAGCAGGAACAGAAGCTTTATTTTAAAGCTGATCATTAAGAACTTGAGTCCTGTACATGGTAATAGGACCAAAGTGTGATGGTAACAAATGTTACCAATATGTCCCTCAATTTATTTATTTGGTCTTATTATCTTGTGTTTCTAATCTATAATCCAAATTATGACTTATTGCTATAGATCTTAATAAAGTTTTGTGTGTGTTAACTTCCTATCTACCATTTTTTAATAATCAGAAATTTCTTGGGTGAAGATATTCCCCCCAGTTAAACATCTATCCTCAGAGGCTGGACAACTATGGTCTAGAAGTGGCTCCAACAATGGCAGGCAGGTGATGGAATCATGTTGGAGAGGAATGATCCTTTATATCGCAGTATGGCAAATAAACATAGTAAAAAATAAAGACAAGAATTGCATCGGGAAAAATGACTTTTAATAGAAACTGCTGAAGAAGGGAATTGGTCAAGAGGAGAAAACTAGTTGAAGGAAAGTCAGAGAGTGAGGAGCATTCGAATTATGAATCTGGAGGGAGAGAAATAATATGGCAGACCTTGAGGAACCTGTTGTCACTTGGAACATAGGTAATTGACTCATGAAGAAAGTTCCGGAGGGTAAAATGGATGAAGGCAATAGACTACTGGAGCTACAGGTACTGGAGATACAGGAAACAAACTAAAAGCTCAGGATAGAGAAGCATGGTCAGGAGCTGTGACATGAGCTGTCAGAAATTTCCCCATCAACTCTGACAAGGAAGCGAAGGCCATTAATGGACAGCTACTTGAACAGTTGCCAAGAGTCCGGAACAAGATGTGCCAACCCACACAGGATTAAACCACACACAAACCAAACATCCTGGAGATGTTACAAGAAATTTGTTCTAATGATGGAGTTATTTGGGTGCATTTCTTCCTTTCCTACCACTTTAGAACAGGAAGGAGCCTGATCTAATGTTTGACAAAATTTAAGGCAAATATCCTCAACTTGTTCCGCTCCATGGAATAAATGGGATTTACTTGCCTAATCTGAATAGAGAAACTTCTTTAATTCAACGCCCCAGGAGCTTTAGGTTCATTTAAAGTTTTGAATTATTAGAGGGTTGGCTTATCTCATCAAACATTTTGCACTACAGCAGAACCTCCCTGTAAAGGACACCTAATTGCAAAGCCAAAGTGTCCTTTAGAGAGAGGTCTCCTCTTACTGGAGAATTGCTAAATTGTAAAAATGGTAATTTTGCAAATGGAAACTTTGTAGAGAAGTGTGTGCTAAAGGGAGGTTCTACTGTACTAATTATAATATGAATTGACACCATTTGACTTTTTTAGATTTAATTCCCAGTAAACCTTCTTTAATCAAACACCCCAAGGGATCAGAGTTCTCTGATGAACCAAGTTGGTGTTGATTTATAATTTGTTAGGTTGATATCAATTCTTCACAACATCCTCTCATTGCTGGTGGTGGACATTTCCACAAATATCAACTCATTAAAATATTATTTTTAGAAAACACACTTGTAATATATTTTAATTAATATACTATGAATTATATATACAGTAGAACTTCTAGGAGGACACTCTCACTAGAGAACACCTCTCTACAAAGGACAGTTTTCATTCGTGAAATTACCATTTTTACTATTTAGCAACTCCGCCATTGCCGGTCCCAAGCCCGGATGTAAAAGGAGGAAGGGGAGCAGTAACAAGCTCGTTAAAAAACCAGGGTTCAGTTGGCCCGGTTGATAGCACCCTGTAAGGACTCCTATCCTTGGGTTACAGGATAATCAGCAGTTCTCCATGTTAGGAGCGGCTGCACAAGGCGTCTGTTCCTCGTGTTAGAGGCAGCCATTTAATACCAGGTCAAAGTCCAAGTTACACCTCTATGTAGGTGACCTCAGGGAAATGCTGGATAAAACCAGCACTTTAATGGCATATAACCTATATGGAGTCGCATGGATAAGTAAAAAAAACAAACTATTTAGCAACTCTCTGGTAAGAGGACACCTCTCCCCAAAGAACATTTGGCTCTGCAATTAAGGGGTGTCCTTTACAGGGAGGTAGTTCTACTGTATATATTTCTTGAAGGTAGAGGTTGTCTGGCCAGCATTCATATTTCTTTAAAAAATAGATACTTCGGACAGTTAGAGGTTTATTTTCTCAATGTTTCAACAAAAATCTTTTGTCTTTGCCCGGAAAAATAAATAAAAATAAAGCATTAGGCAAGGTGTTAAAAATTGTTCCAAGATTGCAAGGGCATTCTCATGCGATTTTTCAAATTTATTACAAAATCTAAAGCACAAGTCAAAACCAAATATTAAATTCGTCAAAGTCTATGATCTTGGAAATAAATAAATATTTTATAATAAAATTATAATCAAAAATAAATAAAATAATATAATGATAATAATCACAAAGATTTCATATCATTATATATAAATCTCTAGCTATTATGTACAATTTATATCTAGCTTTTACCTTTTTAAATTTAAAAATGAAGCATATTGTTGCGGAATATCTTCAAATGTATTTATAGCTCTTGTCTCCATTTCTAGTGATACCACCCATCCCTCAAAAAATAATATTTCCTTTTAAAATTTTATATTCCTGTGAAATATCTCAATATCATACCAATCTGAATTATGTCCTGAATATAATGCATGTTCCCAAATTTTGCTTAATGCCCTTCTCCCCAATAAACCCTGTTGGTGTCCCTTAATTAATGCATAACTTTAAGGAATAATCACAAGGTAATAAGACCAAATCCAAATAAATAAATAGTGTATGACGTTTTGGTAACAGCGTTGTTACCATCTTCAGACAAAAGTACTGAATGAGAAATTTTACCACAGCATGTTTTTAAATAGTTACTGTTATCCAGTGTGTAAACAAGATAACAGATAAGAAGAATATATTTATCTGAGAAACACAGAATATTATTCTTAAAATTAAAAGTGGAAAAAACCCAATTTTTTTTTTTCAAATATAATTAAAAGTATATCTATAAATATCATTTATATTTCCTCTTTCTTCCGTTCTGTTAAATGTAGCACATTTCTTTTGAATGAAAAATGCTTCTTTAAATTGTCTCTTAAAAACATGCTGTGGTAAAATTTCTCATTCAGTACTTTTGTCTGGAGATGGTAACAACGCTGTTACCGAAACGTCACACACTATTTATTTATTTGGATTTGGTCTTATTATCTTGTGTTTATAATCTATAATCCAAATTGTGCCTTATCGATTTAAGGCATAATGCACATGCGATGTGATTGCAGAGCCACTGCTTGCTGAAGTATTGCATTTTTAGTCATCAAGTTGTATTTAAGCAACAATTATCTAATGTTCTTGTCAGAATTTTCTTAAAGAAATGTTTGAATAATCTGTAGTGTCTAATCGTTGGTCAAATTAATATTGGTATTTGACTGGAGGCTGGGATCAACGAGGTTAGACTTGCCCAGTCAGACAATGGCACTGAGTTGTCACAGGAGTTTGTTTCTCCAAGAATTCCATCTGTTAATAACAAATATATTTGCACATACAGTAAAACCCCTCTATGCCGAACCCCAATACGACAACCTTTGGTTGCCATAGTTCACTGTAGTATTATAAAATGGGAATTATTTCGAGTTCGCTATATCCCTAGTTCGCCTTAGTTTACTGTAATTGCTAAAAGAAAAAAAAAAAGGTGTCATTAAAATTTTTTTAAATATATATAGTTAAACCTGTCTATAGCGCCCCCTCTAAATAGAGCCGCCTCTCTATAGCGCCTGATGTTAAATAAGTAGTACGATATGATTTAAAAGTGACCTGTCTATAGCACCCCCCTCCTCTCTATAGCACCCATTTTGGTGAGTCCCAAGAGGGGGGCGCTATAGACAGGTTTAACTGTATATAAGAACACCTCACCAGTCAAAACAAATGCCTAGGCTGAGTACCATTTATTGACTGTCTCTAGTGGGGTTGGTACAGCGGCTTGGGCAAACACCCATCTGGAGACCATGGTTTGGGATCTCACCAGTCATTTTTATAGATCAACATCCTTTAAACAGAAGGTACAAAACACTATTATAGTAATAATAAGCACATTCCACAGTAAACAGTTTACTAAAGGGGTCAATGGAAGGATGGTCTAAACTGTTTTTTTTTTTTTCGACCGCTACGACCCAGGTTCGATTCTCGCATTGGGCACTTTTTTTCTGATTAAAAAAAGAAAGGCCTCCGATTCTTGCAAAAGTCCAACCCAACCAGCGAGTGCAAGTAACCAAACGGGGTTCTGGTATATTTGTAAGTGCAAAGTCAAACTGCTTTTCACATGTGTAGACATGTGGTGCACTTACAGTAAAAGCAGTCGCCCACTTCTACCCACCATGATTATCATCATGGCCTGTACCACGTGTACTAGGGATAATAATAATTTTAAAAAATTAATTTGTGACTCACCGTCTTTGACCATTGTGGGGAACCCCATGTTGAACCTGCACACACCACTGGGTCCCACACAGTTCCACATTTAACTCACAATTAATTTGGCAGGTGTTTGGCATTTCTACAGAAACATTACGTAGTGACATCCATCATTCCTTTTCTCATCACCACCACCATTCCATGAAATATAGATTTATCCATTGTTGCATCTATAGCTAGAACCTTTCCCTGCAGACAACACATGTGATTGTGAACCTTCCAGCATTGAATGCAATATTTATTCTTCTGTTTTACATAAAAATTAAATTTTTATAATACAGTAAAATCGGCTTTTACATGTAGTGCACTTGTCATAAAAAAAAAAAAAAAAAACTGGTAATGAACCAGGTATCCTTCAGTCAAAAAAGAATAAAGTAAATAGTGTTGTTTCTTATCCCCTTGTGTAAAGATTACACGAATTCCATGAGTTCATGATCTCATGGAATGGGGTGTAGCTTTCGTTGATCATGGCACCATGATTTAGGCACACTTTGGTGAAAGTCTGACTTTGCCTGTAATTTGAGGCTGTTCCTAACATGGAAGCAGACGCCTTTGCCGCCGATTCTAACATGAGTACAGACGCAGCTCCTCCGTATCCCTGGAGTGGGACCCTTGCTGAGGTCTATCAACTGGGTCAGTTGAAGTCAGGATTTTTAAAGAGGCCTACTCCTCTTCTAACAATGCTGCTGTTGGTCTGTGACTGCTTATTCGTCAGAGTTATTATGCTTGTTTCATAGCTGGCCTTCATATCTGAAGGTCGTTCCCCTATCCGCCGCCTGGGGACGCGCCCTGTCAGTTCTGCCAAGGGAAGTAAATAGTAATCTAAAAGAGTAATTTTTTTTTAAATATTTCTTTTTTTTTTGTTTTGTAAATTTGATATATTGTTTGTAACTCCACCTTTGCCGGTCCCAAGCCCGGATGAAAAAGGAGGAGGGGGAGCAGTAACAAGCTCACTAAAAAACCTGGGCTCAGCTGGTCCGGCTGATAGTACCCTGTAAGGGATCCAGGAATACAGGATAAGCAGCGTTTGTACTCCATGTTAGGAGTGGCTGCACATGGCATCTGTTCCTCATGTAAGAGGTGGCCATTTATTTTGGAGCTAAGTCGGCCTGCTACTGAGTAGTGCTCCCAGTCTTAATGATAAAGGCATACTACTTCACCCGCACCATCAACAAGCTCTACAAGTTTGATACCCTAATATGGTTGAGTGGAGATAAGAAAAAAGAAGAAATATTCTTTGTTTGGTGAATATAAATATACTACTTGTAAAAAGGATAAGGCACAATTTGGATTATAAACACAAGGCAATAAGACCAAATCCAAGTAAATAAATAGTGTGTGACGTTTCAGTAACAGCGTTGTTACCGAAACGTCACACACTATTTATTTGGTCTTATTGCCTTGTGTTTACTTGTAAAAGGAAAGAAAACCAACACAAAAATAGAGAAATAAAAGTATATTTTGATAGGAAGAGAATTGATAAGGAGGAATTTAAGAACTTGAATTTTGTCATCACTTTTTCAGCAACCACAACGTCAAAATTGCATTGTCTTTAAGAAAATTCTAAGACATTTCTGCATGCATTACATAAGTACTACCAAAGGTATTTCTTCCGACAGTTTTCCAATAACTTGAGGTCTTTTGAAGATATTACAATCCCCATAAGATGGATACTTTCAAAACAAAAGGCTTATTTTGCACTTAATTATAGTATATACTAGACGTATGACCCGGCTTCGCCCGAGAATTCCCCCGATTGCAATTTCCTTCATACTGAAAGTACATCAATAATAAATATTAGAAGGGGCATAGAATAGCAATACAGAAGTAACACATAAACTACAGGAAAAAAGTGTGTGTGATGACAAAAATTGTATTATATTAGTGTTTAGGTATTTGATTTAATTAATATAGTTAATATAATAATAAATATTTATATTATATATAATATAAATGAGTTTTAAAAATTGTAAAAAAAAAATGCATCGGCCGGGAATCGAACCCGGGCCGCCCGCGGGGCAGGCGAGCATTCTACCACTGAACCACCGATGCTTATAAAAAAATGGCCATATTTAGGTATTCATTCCATTCCGATTACTCAGCGTAAAAAAAAAGTTCTTCAAATGAAAAAAAAAGAAATAGCCAAAAATACTTATCAAAATGTAGCCGAAAATTTTCCTCAGGTTTATAAAAAGCGACATGCAAAATTTGGTAACAATTGGTTCAGTAGTTTTGAGTTTATCGCGAAACAGACAGACATTGACTTTTATATATATAGAGATATATGTTCATATTTTTTATATGGTTGACTTGGTACCCCCCTGCTTATTTAGAAAAGTATAAATTTGGATAGGCCTAAAAAAACTTGTTCAAAGAATGAAGCAAATTTTTATTTTCATTAAAATACAGTGTTGATATACCAAAATATTTAGGTCAATTTTATAATTGGTTTAAAATCGTCATTTTTTATTCAGTGAACAAAATATAAACCTTAATATTGTGTATTGTTATTGACTAATTTGATTCTTCTATTTAGCATAAAATATAAAGCTAAATAGGCAAATAATGCAATTTTATTTATTATTTTGGTAAAATAAAAAATATAAAAAATTGCATATGGGAAAAGGCTAAATGGCATGACAAATTCTGCTTTCAAACCCATTTTAATGTTAAAATTATTTTATGATCGATTTAAAAATTGGTAAAAACTTGATGTAAAATTATTACCTAATAGTTAAACAAAAACATGTTTTAGTTCACCTAAAATATTTTAAATTTGGTTAGAAGAAAAAAATTGAGAAGGGGAAGAAAACATAATACCTGTGACCGCGCCTTAAACCTTTAAAAATGGCTAGAATAACTAACCTTTCATGAAATCTGAACCAAAACAATAATGCGATGATAGGAAAGATAATACTCACTCATAGATAAATACATAAGAAATTACTGATTGGCCTGGATTAATTTATGATATAAACTTTTACATTATATATTAGAATAATAAAATATAATACAATTTTTTTCTTTTGAAATTTCAAAATGTAATTTTCATAATATTGTGTTTATTGCCATTTTACTCTACTCTGTCGATCGTGTTTTTATTTGTACACAACGTGTCAAAAACAATAATCTTTAAATACTAGGCTATCAAATTTTCGTCCTGAAATTTATCTGTCTAAAATTAATAATAGAGTTCATCAATTTTCTCAAACTTCGAGGCACTTGAGTAAGTTTTTTTTTTATCTATCTATTACAATGCACACATATATTTAATAAATTGTCACAGGTTGAACCAAATTAAAACTAAAATTTATTTTTGTAGTAATTCCCTCTCTAAATCTCAATCATTATGCAAGAAAGATGCATAAGTAATACAAATGTGGTGTGCAGGAATATTAACTAATGTCTTCCCAGCATGCAAACAGCTGGAAATCCTCGTGACCAAAGTCATGATTCTCTCCCAATTGGTAAGTTTTTGACAATAGGATTGGGATGGAGCATTGTTAAATGAATGTGTGCCTATTCATATCAACCTCTATATTAAGAAAACTATTCAAAACAAATGCAAAGATTTATAAAACATACTGGTAACATTGAAGCAATGTCAACAATGTCATTGTCTACCTACAGGCGGGAGAAACAAAGTTTCTTTGCCAAATTTAACCCTCTTTATTGATGTAAAAAGCCTGCCCCATAACCCTTTCCGGTCTGCGTGCACCTTTGTCTACATAAATGTAGATGCTGCTGTCTACTGCGCACATAATACAATTCGCTGGCGCATCTTCCCTTAATTCCCATATTATCAACTATCCAATATAATAGAAAACATGTTTTACAAGTGGAAATATATTTATTAGTGCTTACAATAATAAAAAGCATAAAAAAATTTGAGATATTTCAAATTATATATGAATAAAGTTTGGTATTTTTCCGGAAACAATCCCCCAAATGAAGAACTGGTGTTTCCCTACAGGTTTTACAATAAAAACCTGTTATTTTTATAAACACAAGGTAATAAGGCCAAATAAATAAATAGTGTGTGACGTTTCGGTAACAACGCTGTTTATTTATTTGGATTTGGTCTTATTACCTTGTGTTTATAATCTACTAGCCAATTCGTAGCCAACAAATAGGAGAGCGCCATTTAAAAAAAAAGGTGAGTGGGGGGGCAAAGGTGGCGTGACCGTAGCCAACCAATAGGAGGGCGCCATTCCAAAAAAAAAAGCAAACGGTGACAGAGATGAAAACTGATGACTGATTGTTGATTAGGAGATGAGGAATGACGCTCGTAACTGTATATAGAATAATCCAAATTGTGCCTTTCATGTTATTTTTATATCCACCAGGTGTGGATTGGGAAGAATAGACCTTGAACTCTTTGACATTGTTTGCATTGTAGACCATCCTTTCCAAACTTGCTGAAGCTTTCATACATCTTAAACATTCATTCTGCCATCGTCCCACAAGCTCTTCCACCAAATATTTGTGTAATTTTTATGTCTTATTTGCTTTAGCCCTTTGTTCTAGGTGTATATGATGTATGAGTTGACAGTAGCCACTTCTAGGCCCCCCTCCCAAGCCCGGATTAAAAAGGAGGAGGGGGAGCAGTAACAAGCTCGCTAAAAAACCTGGGCTCAGCTGGCCTGGCTGATAGTACCCTGTAAGGGCTCCTAATCCAGGGATACAGGATGAGCAGCGTTTGTACTCCATGTTAGGAGCAGCTGCACATGGCATCTGTTCCTCATGTCAGAGGCAGCCATTTCTTTTGGAGCTAAGTCGGCCTGCCACTGAGTAGTGCTCCCAGTCTTAATGACAAAGGCAGACACATTCTACTTCAGCCAGTCATGATGGTTGTCAAACAGACACCATCAAAGGTCACAACTTGATACCCTAATATGATTGAGTGGAGATAAGAAAGAAGAAGAAGAAGACTTCTAGGCCCCAGAAAAATAAATTTCTCCCCCATTTTACAGTTTTTCTGAGAAAGTTGTATAGTGGCCAGCAACATCCACACCTCCCATCCATCTATATGAAAGAGATCCCTCTGTATCATCAAGACCTAATGCCAACAAGGATAGAAATCTACTGCCGAACATGACTGGTACAGAGTAGAAGGATCAATTCTATCCTCTCAAAGACCCTGAAGTCCTTGATTTCCAGACATAAAGTCTGGTCATCTATGGACAATGACCAGAATGGTTGCAAGGTTTTCCCATTACGTAAAATTCTCAACCTTCCACCTAAAACCACATCATTGACTGGCTCATCCATTGATGAGCTCTACTCATCCCCAGCAGACACCATCCCAAGCTCCACAGAACTCATTGATACCTACTTCTTCTTCTTTCTTATCTCTACTCAATCATATTAGGTTGTTAAGCCTGTAGAGCGTGACAACCATCATGACTGGGTGAGGTAGAATGCGTCTGCTTTTGTCATTAAGACTGGGAGCACTACTCAGTAGCAGGCTGACTTAGCTCTAATATGAAATGACCGCCTCTGACATGAGGAACAGACGCCATGTGCAGCCACTCCTAACATGGAGTACAGATCATTTGTATCCCTGAATCAGGAGACCTTACAGGGTACTATCAGCATGGCCAGCTGAGCCCAGGTTTTTTAGCGAGTTTGTTACTGTTTTCCTCCTTTTTTTTTTTTCATCCGGGCTTGGGACCAGCAAAGGCGGAGTTATTGATACCCTGATATGATTGGGTGGAGATAAGAAAGAAAAAGATTTTTCTCCTATTTGTATAATAGAATAGTGAACTGGAGAGACCACTGATGGCACTTTCACATTGCAGTAAGGATGATGGGAGAAGCACAAGGTAATAAGACTAAATCTAATGATAAGGCACAATTTGGATTATAGATTATAAACACAAGGTAATAAGACCAAATCTAATGATAAGGCACAATTTGGATTATCCCTATATATATAAAAGTCAGTGTATGTATGTATGTGGGTATCTATGTCAGCTATACACGTCCACAATACGTAACTAATCTGACTGAAATTTTAACAGTATATAGAGTAGAATCTGGAAAAACTTATAGTGAAAATTTCAGGTCTCTTTCCCGAATATTCTTTGAGTTATTTGCAAATTGCGTTGCAAATTTGCCTTTTCGCTCGCAAGCAGCGCCTCTAGTGGTGAAGATGGGAGGTAATATCAGCTGACCGACCGTACATGTAAAACGTGTTTTGACAGGACATAGAGATCGGATTCGGATTTTAGCCAATAAAAAATAAAATTGACAGGTTCTGGGCAAAAATAGTTGTTTTTTTAGTCAGAAAATGATGATGACAATATTGCTGAATCATGTTTGATTATCAGATACAAAATTATATCGGGAAAAATTCCAAAAAGCTGAGACCACGGGTGAAGCCAGTTCATTTTTAGTGTGCAGGAACAAAATTCTAACAGAAAAACATTCATTCGAGCAGAAGACACAAAGCCAGATCATCTCTTTATAAAAATATCGCTTCTCTGACACAAAGTTTGGAGCGGGACGTTTCACAAGAGTGACATCCACGGCGCCAATTTATAATTGTAACGAATAGTATTTGAATAAAAACATTTAATCTGGTAAAACCTGGGCGTTGCCCGGGTCATTCGGCTAGTAGATTATAAAACAAGGTAATAAGACCAAATCCAAATAAATAAATAGTGTGTGACGTTTCGGTAACAGCGTTGTTACCATCTTCAGACAAAAGTACTGAATGAGAAATTTTATCACAGCATGTTTTAAATAGCTACTGTTATCATGTGTGTAAACAAGATTACATCTTGAAATGTCTCATTCAGTACTTTTGTCTGAAGATGGTAACAACGCTGTTACCGAAACGTCACACACTATTTATTTATTTGGATTTGGTCTTATTACCTTGATTTGAAAAGAGTAGAACTTTTATATAATGAAGACTGACTAACTGATGTTTATTCAATTTTAGGCTTTCATAAGACATAATGTTTTGGAAGGCATTTCTATCACATTAAATATTTAAAAATGATGAGAAAACAAGGTAATAAGACCAAATCCTAATAAATAAATAGTGTGTGATGTTTCGGTAACAGCGTTGTTACCATCTTCAGACAAAAGTACTGAAACAAAGACATTTCGTACTTTCGTACTTCTGACACTCAGTACTTTTGTCTGAAGATGGTAACAACGCTGTTACCGAAACGTCACACACTATTTATTTGGATTTGGTCTTATTACCTTGTTTTATAATCTATAATACAAATTGTGCCTTATTAAAAATGATGAAATGTTAAATAATATTTTGATGTGTAGAAACTATATATTTTAGTAAAATTTTTTTTTTCAAACAATTTTTTAAAATCTCTGTAAGAAGTTTGTTTTGTTTGATAAAGATAAATACACGCTAAGATTCTTTCATTTATTTTATGCATTGAAACCAGACTTTGGAGTTTCCATTTGGTTCCAAGCATTGTTTTTATTCATTATTTTCATAGAGAGAATTACTGTGAAACCTTATTCTTTATGCTTTGTACAATGTTAGGTGATGTGTAGAAAGGTCTTGTGGAGATGGCATGGAGAAGCCCACAGAGCGACCCCCCACAGAGCGACAGGTGAGGCCCCTCAAGTATGTCCCCCGGGAGCCCTACAAGGCTGCAGTCACCCCGCTGCCTGCCCACGGGGCCACGGCGGGGAAATCCCGCAAGAGCAAGCAGCTCAAAACTGTGGTTCTCCGTGAGGCCCACATCCCCTTCCCGCTGAGTGACCCGGCGGAGCTGGAGCGGGTGCCGTTGCTGCGGGTGGTGCGGCCTGAGGAGGGGGTCCAGGAGGATGCGCAGGAGGAGCCGGTGAGCCGGGAGACAGAGGAGAGGCTGCGCGAGGAGGTGCGTAACCTGCGCCGCGAGCTGGAGCAGCAGGCCCACATCAACGGGGAGGTGAAGCGACTGCTGGTGGCAGCGCTGGGGGAGGACATGCAGGAGCGGATGCAGCTGCTGACCCAGGACAAGGCCCTGCTGGGCCGCCATGTCCACCGCTATGCCCAGAAACTGCAGGACCAGGCGGAGGAGGCCGAGCGGCTGGCCATCCACTGTGACGTCTGGCGCTCCAAGTTCCTGGCCACCAGGTGACTCGCACTTGTTGGCTTCTTGTTGTGTTGAGACTTCTTGTTGTGTTTTGTTGTGTTGAGACTTCTTGTTGTGTTGAGGCTTCTTGTTGTGTTGAGACTTCTTGTTGTGTTTTGTTGTGTTGAGACTTCTTGTTGTGTTGAGACTTCTTGTTGTGTTTTGTTGTGTTGAGACTTCTTGTTGTGTTGAGGCTTCTTGTTGTGTTGAGACTTCTTGTTGTGTTGAGGCTTCTTGTTGTGTTTTATTGTGTTGAGACTTCTTGTTGTGTTGAGGCTTCTTGTTGTGTTGAGACTTCTTGTTGTGTTGAGGCTTCTTGTTGTGTTTTATTGTGTTGAGACTTCTTGTTGTGTTGAGGCTTCTTGTTGTGTTTTATTGTGTTGAGACTTCTTGTTGTGTTTTGTTGTGTTGAGACTTCTTGTTGTGTTGAGGCTTCTTGTTGTGTTGAGACTTCTTGTTGTGTTTTATTGTGTTGAGACTTCTTGTTGTGTTGAGGCTTCTTGTTGTGTTGAGACTTCTTGTTGTGTTGAGACTTCTTGTTGTGTTGAGACTTCTTGTTGTGTTGAGACTTCTTGTTGTGTTTTATTGTGTTGAGACTTCTTGTTGTGTTGAGACTTCTTGTTGTGTTTTGTTGTGTTGAGACTTCTTGTTGTGTTTTGTTGTGTTGAGACTTCTTGTTGTGTTGAGGCTTCTTGTTGTGTTGAGACTTCTTGTTGTGTTTTATTGTGTTGAGACTTCTTGTTGTGTTGAGGCTTCTTGTTGTGTTGAGACTTCTTGTTGTGTTTTATTGTGTTGAGACTTCTTGTTGTGTTGAGACTTCTTGTTGTGTTTTATTGTGTTGAGACTTCTTGTTGTGTTGAGACTTCTTGTTGTGTTTTATTGTGTTGAGACTTCTTGTTGTGTTTTGTTGTGTTGAGACTTCTTGTTGTGTTGAGACTTCTTGTTGTGTTGAGGCTTCTTGTTGTGTTGAGACTTCTTGTTGTGTTTTATTGTGTTGAGACTTCTTGTTGTGTTGAGACTTCTTGTTGTGTTTTGTTGTGTTGAGACTTCTTGTTGTGTTGAGACTTCTTGTTGTGTTGAGGCTTCTTGTTGTGTTGAGACTTCTTGTTGTGTTTTATTGTGTTGAGACTTCTTGTTGTGTTGAGACTTCTTGTTGTGTTGAGACTTCTTGTTGTGTTGAGACTTCTTGTTGTGTTGAGACTTCTTTAGTGCATGCTCCAGTTGGTTTGGCAAGGCCAAATATATCTGAATATCAAAAATATTACCAACCAACTATAACCCAATACTTCAGCTATTATAGAATTAAAATGTCAGCAACAAAAGTTAAATGTTGGGGGGTTGGAAGTTAATTTCTTCAATTTAAAATAAAAAGATAAAACATGGAAAGCCTCTAATTAGAGGCTGTGCCTTCTTCTTCTGATAATTTTTCCTGAATTTGTTTTCTTATATTGCTACATCACAAATATTAAGCAAAATTTGAAATTTTACAAAAGCTTTTCTATTTTATGTTTCCTAATCATGTTTATAAGGGCTCCATTAAGAAAATTATGAGAATTTTAACGATAAAGTACAATTTGGACGTAGAAAAATATAGAAAGACAAATGTAAGGATGATATTTAAATTGACCAAAACAATTTCAATTCTTTTAAAATTACAAAATATTTCCTCACAATGAGTTTATTTTTATTACAAAACGCTAGCTTTCAAGTGATAATCTATCTTCAATGTGCTTAATAAAACATCGACTATTTCTTACAAGAAATATTTACAAATACAAACGTGCGCAGCGTGGATATTTATAACTGAATATTTAAATGTATGTATTTGTAAATATTTCTTGTAAGAGAAATAGTCGATGTTTTATTAAGCCCGTTGAAGAGCGATTATCACTTGAAAGCTAGTGTTTTGTAATAAAAAGAAACTCATTGTGAGAAAATATTTTGTAATTTTAAAAGTTTTTCACAATTTCATGAATCAAATTTCAATTCTATTTACCTGAAATATGGAAAATAGTTTTTGGAAAAACTTTAATTACATTTTTTTTCTCAAATGAAATATAATCTAAATTTTTAAAGCCCATATGAACCTTGCCTCATTTTATAACCAGCTTGTCAAAGAGCTTGGGTTCAAAAGTTTGCCTTTTTTAAAGAAAGAAAAACTCCGTTGACTTTTATTTAAACTGCCATTGAAAGTTTACCTGAGTTAATAATACAAGTGTGTGGAGCATTAAAGTAATTTTCTCACCACTTTGGAAAACACAAGTTGGAACACAAGCTGGGAGCAGTGAGAGAGTATCTGGGACATACCAGCAAGCTGTCCCACTACCTACCTAGTCCTGTGTTCATCCTTCCACAGCTCCTGTCTACATTGGACCCTCTGACGTGACGCTCTGAGTGAGGGTTCAAGGGCCTGTCTGAGCTCAAGACGATTCTACGCTCCTGTTAGGATCCAGACGTCCCTTCGCAGAAGCCTCGTCTGGTGTATATATTTTCTCTACTATTTTAAACTCTGTAAACTCTCTCTTGACCGTTGACTAGATGTCAATAACCCATTTTTAATTGTCAAAAATTGTCGCTACTCACATTGGAGAGATTTGGTGGTTGTCACATCAGTCCAGGTTTAATTATCTCAATTTGATAAATCATTTTTAGCACAAGCTTCAATACAATTGGGTTACAAGAGTAAGTTTGAAGTGTGGCAACATAACTTTACACCAGAGTTGTTCTCACACTGAAGTTTCATTGAACTGCCCACTGAGTGAATGCTCTGTGCCTGCTGTTGTGGGATTGTAACGCTAGTGTTGTGGCAGTCTGATGGTGGATGAGCTGGCCAGCTGGAAGGCCAAGCTGCTGCGTCGCTACGAAGACAGCCTGGAGGCTCTGACTGCCATGTTGGAGGAGCACGGAGACCTGAGGCTCAACCTGCTGGCTGCCCACAGGTCCGTGGTGTGAGTCCGTGTTGTGGCCCTTGTGACCCACGTGTGGTGGCAGGAAGCTGCAGCAAATCCAGGACGGCTACGACCCCATGGCCAGACAGCACCAGCCCGCGCAGAAGGGCCCCGGGGGTCTGGTACGGTTGGCACGCTATGTCCGCAATCTGGCTGACAACCTGGCTCGCCGCCTGCTGCCTGCAGGGGCCCCCACCCAGGACTGTTCCCCCCCTGAGCCCCTGTGGACCCCTGGGGAACTCCAGGCTAAAGAGGTCTGTCAGATTGTTGACCTGTTTCTCCTCACAACTTCTGGTCCTACTGGACAACAAAAGTCTATAAAAGACGCAACAATGCCATCTATGGACCATCTCTGTAAGCTAGCTGAACCAAGTGAGTGACAAAGCCTCAACACCAGCTTTGGAAAATTCCAAAAGACCACCAGGAGACCCTGGTTTCAGGCTAGTAGTCCTTGTCAGTCCAGGGCGGACTTTGGTTTCATGAGATCTCCGTGAGGGACTCGTGGAATCTTCAGAATTTGTCGAAGAGCTGTCAAAGGCCAATTCTTTGCCAAGATGATAATATTGGAATTTGCCCAAGCTAGTGTTTTATCACTGACCTGAGTCCGCTAGTTTGCAGAGATGGTCAATAGATGGTGTATAATTGACATCTGTTTTGACGGGAGAGATGACCTTTATTTTTATAGATGATGTATATCTTTCTGGCAAAATTTCCACCAAAACTGGATGTTGATTCACCAATGGCATTCTTCTGTTGCCTTGTCCTGACCACCTGCATGTAACATCTGTGTTGTATTGGGGAGTACCAGGATCATCCCTTCCATCATTGCTCTCGGAGAGGTGACTGTATGTCTGCCTGGGTTCAGACCTCATCGAGGCATTCTTTTTAACAATTGATTGTTTTTAATGTCCATGATTCTTGCACAACCAATTACAGTAGAACCTCCCTGTAAAGGACACCCAATTACAGAGCCAAAGTGTCTTTTAGGGAGAGGTGTCCTCTTACTGGAGAGTTTCAAAATAGTAAAAATGGTAATTTTGCAAATGAAAACTGTCCTTTATAGAGAGGTGTCCTCTAGTGTGAGTATCCTTTTATGGAGGTTCTACTGTAGTAACCAAATGAGGCCCTTGATAAAATTCGGAGTACAAAAGTCAAATTATTTAATGATATGATAAGGCACAATTTGGATTATAGATTATAAACACAAGGTAATAAGACCAAATCCAAATAAATAAATAGTGTGTGACGTTTTGGTAACAGCGTTGTTACCATCTTCAGACAAAAGTACTTCAAGTACTTCAGTACTTTTGTCTGAAGATGGTAACAACGCTGTTGCTGAAACGTCACACAATATTTATTTATCATTCAGTACTTTTGTCTGAAGATGGTAACAACGCTGTTACCGAAACGTCACACAATATTTATTTGATCTTATTACCTTGTGTTTATTTAGTGATAGTTGTGGTGACAGTAGCAGACAATGCCTTCTGTGGTGTTTGGCTCTGTGTTGACAGAGAAGTTGAACACCAAAGGGGCCTAATAGAAGATACATTCATGGACAAAACTTAGGGAAGTGGAAGGTCTTTGATGTTGCTGGCCATCTATTTTTTTGAAGGAGACAGAGGCAATTTTGTTGATACTTGGTTATCTCGTGTTTCTTCAATAAAGGTCACTTTGTATCAAATATCTTGCAGAGCTATTGTATGAATCCTGATATACATGCTAAAAGGTATAACTTCTTCAAGTTCTGTCCATGAGTGTATATCTTTCCCCATCACTAGTAGTGGCACATCAAACTGTGTCAACAGCCATTGCATGGGACACTTGTCATCTTGGGGATTTCTCCATTAGCACAAATTGTATTCTTGGAGTCTGTGGTGAAGGAAAGGTAGAAACTGTGTCAACAGACACAACCCAGGATTGATGGTTTTGATGGTCCTTGATTCTTACAGAAGTCAACTTCACCAGTGAGGGCAAGTACCCAAACCAGGCTCTGGCATACTTTTGATGCAAATTTCAAACTGATTTCTAAATGTGTAGACATGTAGGGCACTTATAGTCAAAATATTGGATAAGCATCCACAATGATTATCATTACTGCGCCATTTGTATTTTATGAGGAAAGAAAAGGGATTCTGTTTGATTGCCAAGTGTTTACAGCTGGCTGTGTACCCATTCTGTACAAACCAGCCATATATGAACGGCCATTGAGGAGGCTGCAATCATGAAACTCTGTCAAATAATTTCTCCAATACAACAGACGACAATGTCCGTAGAGGTGCTGTGTGGTGGTCTCAGCCAGGATGTCACCATTGAGGCAATTAGAGAAGTTTAATATTTGGCGATCTCATATTATACAATTTTAGGTTTTAATTGTTGAATTTGGTTTTTAGAAAGTGACATGCTGTGAACATGACCCTATAATATAAATAATTGGTTTTATTCCTCTGAGTGTCCCACAGTCTGTGGGAATGATAAATCCCAACCTTAACTCCAACATGTCAACTGTACGTGGCAGGTCCTGGCTGCATCCAGAGAGTCCCTGCTGGCCAGCACAGAGCTGCGGCTGAGTCACAGACTCCGGGGCCCACTGCCCTCCCCTACTGGGTGCAGACACTGCCTGGGGGAGATGAAGGTGGTCTGATCCACGCTGCATCCCTCAACTCTTCAAACCTGTATATACTGAACAGATCTTTTAAGTGAATAAACTCCATTTTATCTCGTTGTCTCTTCAAGTAAACTGCTGGCCTGTTCAATGCTTCAACCTGGGGCATGTCTGTTTCTTGGTAGATATACTTCAAGTCAAACTGCTGGCCTGCTCAATGCTTCAACCTGGGGCATGTCTGTTTCTTGGTAGTTCTACTTCAAGTCAAACTGCTGGCCTGCTCACTGCTTCAACCTGGGGCATGTCTGTTTCTTGGTAGATCTACTTCAAGTCAAACTGCTGGCCTGTTCACTGCTTCAACCTGGGGCATGTCTGTTTCTTGGTAGATCTACTACAAGTCAAACTGCTGGCCTGTTCACTGCTTCAACCTGGGGCATGTCTGTTTCTTGGTAGATCTACTACAAGTCAAACTGCTGGCCTGCTCACTGCTTCAACCTAGGGCATGTCTGTTTCTTGGTAGATCTACTACAAGTCAAACTGCTGGCCTGCTCACTGCTTCAACCTGGGGCATGTCTGTTTCTTGGTAGATCTACTACAAGTCAAACTGCTGGCCTGTTCACTGCTTCAACCTGGGGCATGTCTGTTTCTTGGTAGATCTACTACAAGTCAAACTGCTGGCCTGCTCACTGCTTCAACCTGGGGCATGTCTGTTTCTTGGTAGATCTACTTCAAGTAAAACTGTTGGCCTGTTCACTGCTTCAACCTGGGGCATGTCTGTTTCTTGGTAGATCTACTACAAGTCAACTGCTGGCCTGCTCACTACTTCAACCTGGGGCATGTCTGTTTCTTGGTAGATCTACTTCAAGTCAAACTGCTGGCCTGCTCACTGCTTCAACCTGGGGCATGTCTGTTTCTTGGTAGATCTACTACAAGTCAAACTGCTGGCCTGCTCACTACTTCAACCTGGGGCATGTCTGTTTCTTGGTAGATCTACTTCAAGTCAAACTGCTGGCCTGCTCACTGCTTCAACCTGGGGCATGTCTGTTTCTTGGTAGATCTACTTCAAGTCAAACTGCTGGCCTGCTCACGGCTTCAACCTGGGGCATGTCTGTTTCTTGGTAGATATACTTCAAGTCAAACTGCTGGCCTGCTCACGGCTTCAACCTGGGGCATGTCTGTTTCTTGGTAGATCTACTTCAAGTCAAACTGCTAGCCTGCTCACTGCTTCAACCTGGGGCATGTCTGTTTCTTGGTAGATATACTTCAAGTCAAACTGCT
Organism: Cordylochernes scorpioides; assembly: GCA_030710605.1. Classification (NCBI taxonomy): domain Eukaryota; kingdom Metazoa; phylum Arthropoda; class Arachnida; order Pseudoscorpiones; family Chernetidae; genus Cordylochernes; species Cordylochernes scorpioides. Next base: position 641,084 of record CP092870.1, on the reverse strand, counting down.
GGCCTGCTCACTCCTTCAACCTGGGGCATGTCTGTTTCTTGGTAGATATACTTCAAGTCAAACTGCTGGCCTGCTCACTACTTCAACCTGGGGCATGTCTGTTTCTTGGTAGATATACTTCAAGTCAAACTGCTGGCCTGCTCACTACTTCAACCTGGGGCATGTATGTTTCTTGGTAGATCTACTACAAGTCAAACTGCTGGCCTGCTCACTGCTTCAACCTGGGGCATGTGTGTTTCTTGGTAGTTCTACTACAAGTCAAACTGCTGGCCTGTTCACTGCTTCAACCTGGGGCATGTCTGTTTCTTGGTAGATCTACTTCAAGTCAAACTGCTGGCCTGCTCACTGCTTCAACCTGGGGCATGTCTGTTTCTTGGTAGATATACTTCAAGTCAAACTGCTGGCCTGCTCACTACTTCAACCTGGGGCATGTCTGTTTCTTGGTAGATATACTTCAAGTCAAACTGCTGGCCTGCTCACTACTTCAACCTGGGGCATGTATGTTTCTCGGTAGATCTACTACAAGTCAAACTGCTGGCCTGCTCACTGCTTCAACCTGGGGCATGTGTGTTTCTTGGTAGTTCTACTACAAGTCAAACTGCTGGCCTGTTCACTGCTTCAACCTGGGGCATGTCTGTTTCTTGGTAGTTCTACTTCAAGTCAAACTGCTGGCCTGCTCACTGCTTCAACCTGGGGCATGTCTGTTTCTTGGTAGATCTACTTCAAGTCAAACTGCTGGCCTGCTCACTGCTTCAACCTGGGGCATGTCTGTTTCTTGGTAGATCTACTACAAGTCAAACTGCTGGCCTGCTCACTACTTCAACCTGGGGCATGTCTGTTTCTTGGTAGATATACTTCAAGTCAAACTGCTGGCCTGCTCACGGCTTCAACCTGGGGCATGTCTGTTTCTTGGTAGATCTACTTCAAGTCAAACTGCTGGCCTGCTCACTGCTTCAACCTGGGGCATGTCTGTTTCTTGGTAGATATACCTCAAGTCAAACTGCTGGCCTGCTCACTACTTCAACCAGGGGCATGTCTGTTTCTTGGTAGATATACTTCAAGTCAAACTGCTGGCCTGCTCACTGCTTCAACCTGGGGCATGTATGTTTCTTGGTAGATATACTTCAAGTCAAACTGCTGGCCTGCTCACTGCTTCAACCTGGGGCATGTATGTTTCTTGGTAGATCTACTACAAGTCAAACTGCTGGCCTGCTCACTGCTTCAACCTGGGGCATGTGTGTTTCTTGGTAGTTCTACTACAAGTCAAACTGCTGGCCTGTTCACTGCTTCAACCTGGGGCATGTCTGTTTCTTGGTAGATCTACTTCAAGTCAAACTGCTGGCCTGCTCACTGCTTCAACCTGGGGCATGTCTGTTTCTTGGTAGATATACTTCAAGTCAAACTGCTGGCCTGCTCACTACTTCAACCTGGGGCATGTCTGTTTCTTGGTAGATATACTTCAAGTCAAACTGCTGGCCTGCTCACTACTTCAACCTGGGGCATGTATGTTTCTCGGTAGATCTACTACAAGTCAAACTGCTGGCCTGCTCACTGCTTCAACCTGGGGCATGTGTGTTTCTTGGTAGTTCTACTACAAGTCAAACTGCTGGCCTGTTCACTGCTTCAACCTGGGGCATGTCTGTTTCTTGGTAGATCTACTTCAAGTCAAACTGCTGGCCTGCTCACTGCTTCAACCTGGGGCATGTCTGTTTCTTGGTAGATCTACTTCAAGTCAAACTGCTGGCCTGTTCACTGCTTCAACCTGGGGCATGTCTGTTTCTTGGTAGATCTACTTCAAGTCAAACTGCTGGCCTGCTCACTGCTTCAACCTGGGGCATGTCTGTTTCTTGGTAGATCTACTTCAAGTCAAACTGCTGGCCTGCTCACTGCTTCAACCTGGGGCATGTCTGTTTCTTGGTAGATCTACTACAAGTCAACTGCTGGCCTGCTCACTGCTTCAACCTGGGGCATGTCTGTTTCTTGGTAGATCTACTACAAGTCAAACTGCTGGCCTGCTCACTACTTCAACCTGGGGCATGTCTGTTTCTTGGTAGATCTACTTCAAGTCAAACTGCTGGCCTGCTCACTGCTTCATACTTCAACCTGGGGCATGTCTGTTTCTTGGTAGATATACTTCAAGTCAAACTGCTGGCCTGCTCACGGCTTCAACCTGGGGCATGTCTGTTTCTTGGTAGATATACTTCAAGTCAAACTGCTGGCCTGCTCACGGCTTCAACCTGGGGCATGTCTGTTTCTTGGTAGGTCTACTTCAAGTCAAACTGCTGGCCTGCTCACGGCTTCAACCTGGGGCATGTCTGTTTCTTGGTAGATATACTTCAAGTCAAACTGCTGGCCTGCTCACTACTTCAACCTGGGGCATGTCTGTTTCTTGGTAGATATACTTCAAGTCAAACTGCTGGCCTGCTCACTGCTTCAACCTGGGGCATGTCTGTTTCTTGGTAGATATACTTCAAGTCAAACTGCTGGCCTGCTCACTACTTCAACCTGGGGCATGTCTGTTTCTTGGTAGATATACTTCAAGTCAAACTGCTGGCCTGCTCACTACTTCAACCTGGGGCATGTCTGTTTCTTGGTAGATATACTTCAAGTCAATTGCTGGCCTGCTCACTACTTCAACCTGGGGCATGTATGTTTCTTGGTAGATCTACTACAAGTCAAACTGCTGGCCTGCTCACTGCTTCAACCTGGGGCATGTGTGTTTCTTGGTAGTTCTACTACAAGTCAAACTGCTGGCCTGTTCACTGCTTCAACCTGGGGCATGTCTGTTTCTTGGTAGATCTACTTCAAGTCAAACTGCTGGCCTGCTCACTGCTTCAACCTGGGGCATGTCTGTTTCTTGGTAGATATACTTCAAGTCAAACTGCTGGCCTGCTCACTACTTCAACCTGGGGCATGTCTGTTTCTTGGTAGATATACTTCAAGTCAAACTGCTGGCCTGCTCACTACTTCAACCTGGGGCATGTATGTTTCTCGGTAGATCTACGACAAGTCAAACTGCTGGCCTGTTCACTGCTTCAACCTGGGGCATGTCTGTTTCTTGGTAGATCTACTTCAAGTCAAACTGCTGGCCTGCTCACTGCTTCAACCTGGGGCATGTCTGTTTCTTGGTAGATCTACTTCAAGTCAAACTGCTGGCCTGCTCACTGCTTCAACCTGGGGCATGTCTGTTTCTTGGTAGATCTACTACAAGTCAAACTGCTGGCCTGCTCACTACTTCAACCTGGGGCATGTCTGTTTCTTGGTAGATATACTTCAAGTCAAACTGCTGGCCCTGCTCACGGCTTCAACCTGGGGCATGTCTGTTTCTTGGTAGATCTACTTCAAGTCAAACTGCTGGCCTGCTCACTGCTTCAACCTGGGGCATGTCTGTTTCTTGGTAGATATACTTCAAGTCAAACTGCTGGCCTGCTCACTTCTTCAACCTGGGGCATGTCTGTTTCTTGGTAGATATACTTCAAGTCAAACTGCTGGCCTGCTCACTACTTCAACCTGGGGCATGTCTGTTTCTTGGTAGATATACTTCAAGTCAAACTGCTGGCCTGCTCACTACTTCAACCTGGGGCATGTCTGTTTCTTGGTAGATATACTTCAAGTCAAACTGCTGGCCTGCTCACTACTTCAACCTGGGGCATGTGTGTTTCTTGGTAGATCTACTACAAGTCAAACTGCTGGCCTGCTCACTGCTTCAACCTGGGGCATGTGTGTTTCTTGGTAGTTCTACTACAAGTCAAACTGCTGGCCTGTTCACTGCTTCAACCTGGGGCATGTCTGTTTCTTGGTAGATCTACTTCAAGTCAAACTGCTGGCCTGCTCACTGCTTCAACCTGGGGCATGTCTGTTTCTTGGTAGATATACTTCAAGTCAAACTGCTGGCCTGCTCACTACTTCAACCTGGGGCATGTCTGTTTCTTGGTAGATATACTTCAAGTCAAACTGCTGGCCTGCTCACTACTTCAACCTGGGGCATGTGTGTTTCTCGGTAGATCTACTACAAGTCAAACTGCTGGCCTGCTCACTGCTTCAACCTGGGGCATGTGTGTTTCTTGGTAGTTCTACTACAAGTCAAACTGCTGGCCTGTTCACTGCTTCAACCTGGGGCATGTCTGTTTCTTGGTAGATCTACTTCAAGTCAAACTGCTGGCCTGTTCACTGCTTCAACCTGGGGCATGTCTGTTTCTTGGTAGATCTACTTCAAGTCAAACTGCTGGCCTGCTCACTGCTTCAACCTGGGGCATGTCTGTTTCTTGGTAGATCTACTTCAAGTCAAACTGCTGGCCTGCTCACTGCTTCAACCTGGGGCATGTCTGTTTCTTGGTAGATATACTTCAAGTCAAACTGCTGGCCTGCTCACTCCTTCAACCTGGGGCATGTCTGTTTCTTGGTAGATATACTTCAAGTCAAACTGCTGGCCTGCTCACTACTTCAACCTGGGGCATGTCTGTTTCTTGGTAGATATACTTCAAGTCAAACTGCTGGCCTGCTCACTACTTCAACCTGGGGCATGTATGTTTCTTGGTAGATCTACTACAAGTCAAACTGCTGGCCTGCTCACTGCTTCAACCTGGGGCATGTGTGTTTCTTGGTAGTTCTACTACAAGTCAAACTGCTGGCCTGTTCACTGCTTCAACCTGGGGCATGTCTGTTTCTTGGTAGATCTACTTCAAGTCAAACTGCTGGCCTGCTCACTGCTTCAACCTGGGGCATGTCTGTTTCTTGGTAGATATACTTCAAGTCAAACTGCTGGCCTGCTCACTACTTCAACCTGGGGCATGTCTGTTTCTTGGTAGATATACTTCAAGTCAAACTGCTGGCCTGCTCACTACTTCAACCTGGGGCATGTATGTTTCTCGGTAGATCTACTACAAGTCAAACTGCTGGCCTGTTCACTGCTTCAACCTGGGGCATGTCTGTTTCTTGGTAGATCTACTTCAAGTCAAACTGCTGGCCTGCTCACTGCTTCAACCTGGGGCATGTCTGTTTCTTGGTAGATCTACTTCAAGTCAAACTGCTGGCCTGCTCACTGCTTCAACCTGGGGCATGTCTGTTTCTTGGTAGATCTACTACAAGTCAAACTGCTGGCCTGCTCACTACTTCAACCTGGGGCATGTCTGTTTCTTGGTAGATATACTTCAAGTCAAACTGCTGGCCTGCTCACGGCTTCAACCTGGGGCATGTCTGTTTCTTGGTAGATCTACTTCAAGTCAAACTGCTGGCCTGCTCACTGCTTCAACCTGGGGCATGTCTGTTTCTTGGTAGATATACTTCAAGTCAAACTGCTGGCCTGCTCACTTCTTCAACCTGGGGCATGTCTGTTTCTTGGTAGATATACTTCAAGTCAAACTGCTGGCCTGCTCACTACTTCAACCTGGGGCATGTCTGTTTCTTGGTAGATATACTTCAAGTCAAACTGCTGGCCTGCTCACTGCTTCAACCTGGGGCATGTATGTTTCTTGGTAGATCTACTACAAGTCAAACTGCTGGCCTGCTCACTGCTTCAACCTGGGGCATGTGTGTTTCTTGGTAGTTCTACTACAAGTCAAACTGCTGGCCTGTTCACTGCTTCAACCTGGGGCATGTCTGTTTCTTGGTAGATCTACTTCAAGTCAAACTGCTGGCCTGCTCACTGCTTCAACCTGGGGCATGTCTGTTTCTTGGTAGATATACTTCAAGTCAAACTGCTGGCCTACTCACTACTTCAACCTGGGGCATGTCTGTTTCTTGGTAGATATACTTCAAGTCAAACTGCTGGCCTGCTCACTACTTCAACCTGGGGCATGTATGTTTCTCGGTAGATCTACTACAAGTCAAACTGCTGGCCTGCTCACTGCTTCAACCTGGGGCACGTGTGTTTCTTGGTAGTTCTACTACAAGTCAAACTGCTGGCCTGTTCACTGCTTCAACCTGGGGCATGTCTGTTTCTTGGTAGATCTACTTCAAGTCAAACTGCTGGCCTGCTCACTGCTTCAACCTGGGGCATGTCTGTTTCTTGGTAGATCTACTTCAAGTCAAACTGCTGGCCTGTTCACTACTTCAACCTGGGGCATGTCTGTTTCTTGGTAGATCTACTTCAAGTCAAACTGCTGGCCTGCTCACTGCTTCAACCTGGGGCATGTCTGTTTCTTGGTAGATCTACTTCAAGTCAAACTGCTGGCCTGCTCACTGCTTCAACCTGGGGCATGTCTGTTTCTTGGTAGATCTACTACAAGTCAACTGCTGGCCTGCTCACTGCTTCAACCTGGGGCATGTCTGTTTCTTGGTAGATCTACTACAAGTCAAACTGCTGGCCTGCTCACTACTTCAACCTGGGGCATGTCTGTTTCTTGGTAGATCTACTTCAAGTCAAACTGCTGGCCTGCTCACTGCTTCAACCTGGGGCATGTCTGTTTCTTGGTAGATCTACTACAAGTCAAACTGCTGGCCTGCTCACTACTTCAACCTGGGGCATGTCTGTTTCTTGGTAGATATACTTCAAGTCAAACTGCTGGCCTGCTCACGGCTTCAACCTGGGGCATGTCTGTTTCTTGGTAGGTCTACTTCAAGTCAAACTGCTGGCCTGCTCACGGCTTCAACCTGGGGCATGTCTGTTTCTTGGTAGGTCTACTTCAAGTCAAACTGCTGGCCTGCTCACTGCTTCAACCTGGGGCATGTCTGTTTCTTGGTAGATATACTTCAAGTCAAACTGCTGGCCTGCTCACTACTTCAACCTGGGGCATGTCTGTTTCTTGGTAGATATACTTCAAGTCAAACTGCTGGCCTGCTCACTACTTCAACCTGGGGCATGTCTGTTTCTTGGTAGATATACTTCAAGTCAAACTGCTGGCCTGCTCACTACTTCAACCTGGGGCATGTATGTTTCTTGGTAGATCTACTACAAGTCAAACTGCTGGCCTGCTCACTGCTTCAACCTGGGGCATGTGTGTTTCTTGGTAGTTCTACTACAAGTCAAACTGCTGGCCTGTTCACTGCTTCAACCTGGGGCATGTCTGTTTCTTGGTAGATCTACTTCAAGTCAAACTGCTGGCCTGCTCACTGCTTCAACCTGGGGCATGTCTGTTTCTTGGTAGATATACTTCAAGTCAAACTGCTGGCCTGCTCACTACTTCAACCTGGGGCATGTCTGTTTCTTGGTAGATATACTTCAAGTCAAACTGCTGGCCTGCTCACTACTTCAACCTGGGGCATGTCTGTTTCTTGGTAGATCTACTTCAAGTCAAACTGCTGGCCTGCTCACTGCTTCAACCTGGGGCATGTCTGTTTCTTGGTAGATCTACTTCAAGTCAAACTGCTGGCCTGCTCACTGCTTCAACCTGGGGCATGTCTGTTTCTTGGTAGATCTACTACAAGTCAACTGCTGGCCTGCTCACTGCTTCAACCTGGGGCATGTCTGTTTCTTGGTAGTTCTACTACAAGTCAAACTGCTGGCCTGCTCACTACTTCAACCTGGGGCATGTCTGTTTCTTGGTAGATCTACTTCAAGTCAAACTGCTGGCCTGCTCACTGCTTCAACCTGGGGCATGTCTGTTTCTTGGTAGATCTACTACAAGTCAAACTGCTGGCCTGCTCACTACTTCAACCTGGGGCATGTCTGTTTCTTGGTAGATATACTTCAAGTCAAACTGCTGGCCTGCTCACGGCTTCAACCTGGGGCATGTCTGTTTCTTGGTAGGTCTACTTCAAGTCAAACTGCTGGCCTGCTCACGGCTTCAACCTGGGGCATGTCTGTTTCTTGGTAGGTCTACTTCAAGTCAAACTGCTGGCCTGCTCACTGCTTCAACCTGGGGCATGTCTGTTTCTTGGTAGATATACTTCAAGTCAAACTGCTGGCCTGCTCACTACTTCAACCTGGGGCATGTCTGTTTCTTGGTAGATATACTTCAAGTCAAACTGCTGGCCTGCTCACTACTTCAACCTGGGGCATGTCTGTTTCTTGGTAGATATACTTCAAGTCAAACTGCTGGCCTGCTCACTACTTCAACCTGGGGCATGTATGTTTCTTGGTAGATCTACTACAAGTCAAACTGCTGGCCTGCTCACTGCTTCAACCTGGGGCATGTGTGTTTCTTGGTAGTTCTATTACAAGTCAAACTGCTGGCCTGTTCACTGCTTCAACCTGGGGCATGTCTGTTTCTTGGTAGATCTACTTCAAGTCAAACTGCTGGCCTGCTCACTGCTTCAACCTGGGGCATGTCTGTTTCTTGGTAGATATACTTCAAGTCAAACTGCTGGCCTGCTCACTACTTCAACCTGGGGCATGTCTGTTTCTTGGTAGATATACTTCAAGTCAAACTGCTGGCCTGCTCACTACTTCAACCTGGGGCATGTCTGTTTCCTGGTAGATATACTTCAAGTCAAACTGCTGGCCTGCTCACTACTTCAACCTGGGGCATGTATGTTTCTCGGTAGATCTACTTCAAGTCAAACTGCTGGCCTGCTCACTGCTTCAACCTGGGGCATGTCTGTTTCTTGGTAGATCTACTTCAAGTCAAACTGCTGGCCTGCTCACTGCTTCAACCTGGGGCATGTCTGTTTCTTGGTAGATCTACTACAAGTCAAACTGCTGGCCTGCTCACTGCTTCAACCTGGGGCATGTCTGTTTCTTGGTAGATATACTTCAAGTCAAACTGCTGGCCTGCTCACGGCTTCAACCTGGGGCATGTCTGTTTCTTGGTAGATCTACTTCAAGTCAAACTGCTGGCCTGCTCACTGCTTCAACCTGGGGCATGTCTGTTTCTTGGTAGATATACTTCAAGTCAAACTGCTGGCCTGCTCACTACTTCAACCTGGGGCATGTCTGTTTCTTGGTAGATATACTTCAAGTCAAACTGCTGGCCTGTACACTGCTTCAACCTGGGGCATGTCTATTTCTTGGTAGTTCTACTACAAGTCAAACTGCTGGCCTGTACACTGCTTCAACCTGGGGCATGTCTGTTTATTGGTAGATCTACTACAAGTCAAACTGCTGGCCTGTTCACTGCTTCAACCTGGGGCATGTCTGTTTCTTGGTAGATCTACTTCAAGTCAAACTGCTGGCCTGTACACTGCTTCAACCTGGGGCATGTCTGTTTATTGGTAGATCTACTACAAGTCAAACTGCTGGCCTGTACACTGCTTCAACCTGGGGCATGTCTGTTTCTTGGTAGATATACTTCAAGTCAAACTGCTGGCCTGTTAACTGCTTCAACCTGGGGCATGTGTGTTTCTTGGTAGTTCTACTACAAGTCAAACTGCTGGCCTGCTCACTGCCTCAACCTGGGGCATGTCTGTTTCTTGGTAGTTCTACTACAAGTCAAACTGCTGGCCTGTACACTGCTTCAACCTGGGCATGTGTGTTTCTTGGTAGTTCTACTACAAGTCAAACTGCTGGCCTGCTCACTGCCTCAACCTGGGGCATGTCTGTTTCTTGGTAGTTCTACTACAAGCCAAACTGCTGGCCTGTACACTGCTTCAACCTGGGGCATGTCTGTTTCTTGGTAGATCTACTACAAGTCAAACTGCTGGCCTGTACACTGCTTCAACCTGGGGCATGTCTGTTTCTTGGTAGATCTACTTCAAGTCAAACTGCTGGCCTGCTCACTGCTTCAACCTGGGGCATGTCTGTTTCTTGGTAGATCTACTTCAAGTAAACTGCTGGCCTGCTCACTGCTTCAACCTGGGGCATGTCTGTTTCTTGGTAGATCTACTTCAAGTCAACTGCTGGCCTGCTCACTGCTTCAACCTGGGGCATGTCTGTTTATTGGTAGATCTACTTCAAGTCAAACTGCTGGCCTGCTCACTGCTTCAACCTGGGGCATGTCTGTTTATTGGTAGATCTACTACAAGTCAAACTGCTGGCCTGTACACTGCTTCAACCTGGGGCATGTCTGTTTCTTGGTAGATCTACTTCAAGTCAAACTGCTGGCCTGCTCACTGCTTCAACCTGGGGCATGTCTGTTTCTTGGTAGATCTACTTCAAGTCAAACTGCTGGCCTGTTCACTGCTTCAACCTGGGGCATGTCTGTTTCTTGGTAGATCTACTTCAAGTCAACTGCTGGCCTGCTCACTGCTTCAACCTGGGGCATGTCTGTTTATTGTTAGATCTACTACAAGTCAAACTGCTGGCCTGTACACTGCTTCAACCTGGGGCATGTCTGTTTCTTGGTAGATATACTTCAAGTCAAACTGCTGGCCTGTTCACTGCTTCAACCTGGGGCATGTCTGTTTCTTGGTAGATCTACTTCAAATCAAACTGCTGGCCTGTACACTGCTTCAACCTGGGGCATGTCTGTTTCTTGGTATATCTATTACAAGTCAAACTGCTGGCCTGTACACTGCTTCAACCTGGGGCATGTCTGTTTATTGGTAGATCTACTACAAGTCAAACTGCTGGCCTGTACACTGCTTCAACCTGGGGCATGTCTGTTTCTTGGTAGATATACTTCAAGTCAAACTGCTGGCCTGTTCACTGCTTCAACCTGGGGCATGTCTGTTTCTTGGTAGATCTACTTCAAGTCAAACTGCTGGCCTGTTCACTGCTTCAACCTGGGGCATGTCTGTTTCTTGGTAGATCTACTTCAAGTCAAACTGCTGGCCTGTACACTGCTTCAACCTGGGGCATGTCTATTTCTTGGTAGTTCTACTACAAGTCAAACTGCTGGCCTGTACACTGCTTCAACCTGGGGCATGTCTGTTTATTGGTAGATCTACTACAAGTCAAACTGCTGGCCTGTTCACTGCCTCAACCTGGGGCATGTCTGTTTCTTGGTAGATCTACTTCAAGTCAAACTGCTGGCCTGTACACTGCTTCAACCTGGGGCATGTCTGTTTATTGGTAGATCTACTACAAGTCAAACTGCTGGCCTGTACACTGCTTCAACCTGGGGCATGTCTGTTTCTTGGTAGATATACTTCAAGTCAAACTGCTGGCCTGTTAACTGCTTCAACCTGGGGCATGTGTGTTTCTTGGTAGTTCTACTACAAGTCAAACTGCTGGCCTGCTCACTGCCTCAACCTGGGGCATGTCTGTTTCTTGGTAGTTCTAGTACAAGTCAAACTGCTGGCCTGTACACTGCTTCAACCTGGGCATGTGTGTTTCTTGGTAGTTCTACTACAAGTCAAACTGCTGGCCTGCTCACTGCCTCAACCTGGGGCATGTCTGTTTCTTGGTAGTTCTACTACAAGCCAAACTGCTGGCCTGTACACTGCTTCAACCTGGGGCATGTCTGTTTCTTGGTAGATCTACTACAAGTCAAACTGCTGGCCTGTACACTGCTTCAACCTGGGGCATGTCTGTTTCTTGGTAGATCTACTACAAGTCAAACTGCTGGCCTGCTCACTGCTTCAACCTGGGGCATGTCTGTTTCTTGGTAGATCTACTACAAGTCAAACTGCTGGCCTGTACACTGCTTCAACCTGGGGCATGTCTGTTTCTTGGTAGATCTTCTACAAGTCAAACTGCTGGCCTGTTCATTGTTTCAACCTGGGGCATATCTGTTTCTTGGTAGATCTACTACAAGTCAAACTGCTGGCCTGTTCAATGCTTCAACATGGGGCATGTCTGTTTCTTTGAAGATCTACTACAAGTCAAACTGCTGTCCTGTTCACTGCTTCAACCTGGGGCATGTCTGTTTCTTGGTAGATCTAATTACAAGTCAAACTGCTGGCCTGTTCACTGCTTCAACCTAGGGCATGTCTGTTTCGTGGTAGATCTACTACAAGTCAAACTGCTGGCCTGTTCACTGCTTCAACCTGGGGCATGTCTGTTTATTGGTAGTTCTACTACAAGCCAAACTGCTGGCCTGTACACTGCTTCAACCTGGGGCATGTCTGTTTCTTGGTAGATCTACTACAAGTCAAACTGCTGGCCTGTACACTGCTTCAACCTGGGGCATGTCTGTTTCTTGGTAGATCTACTTCAAGTCAAACTGCTGGCCTGCTCACTGCTTCAACCTGGGGCATGTCTGTTTCTTGGTAGATCTACTTCAAGTAAACTGCTGGCCTGCTCACTGCTTCAACCTGGGGCATGTCTGTTTCTTGGTAGATCTACTTCAAGTCAACTGCTGGCCTGCTCACTGCTTCAACCTGGGGCATGTCTGTTTATTGGTAGATCTACTTCAAGTCAAACTGCTGGCCTGCTCACTGCTTCAACCTGGGGCATGTCTGTTTATTGGTAGATCTACTACAAGTCAAACTGCTGGCCTGTACACTGCTTCAACCTGGGGCATGTCTGTTTCTTGGTAGATCTACTTCAAGTCAAACTGCTGGCCTGCTCACTGCTTCAACCTGGGGCATGTCTGTTTCTTGGTAGATCTACTTCAAGTCAAACTGCTGGCCTGTTCACTGCTTCAACCTGGGGCATGTCTGTTTCTTGGTAGATCTACTTCAAGTCAACTGCTGGCCTGCTCACTGCTTCAACCTGGGGCATGTCTGTTTATTGTTAGATCTACTACAAGTCAAACTGCTGGCCTGTACACTGCTTCAACCTGGGGCATGTCTGTTTCTTGGTAGATATACTTCAAGTCAAACTGCTGGCCTGTTCACTGCTTCAACCTGGGGCATGTCTGTTTCTTGGTAGATCTACTTCAAATCAAACTGCTGGCCTGTACACTGCTTCAACCTGGGGCATGTCTGTTTCTTGGTATATCTATTACAAGTCAAACTGCTGGCCTGTGCACTGCTTCAACCTGGGGCATGTCTGTTTATTGGTAGATCTACTACAAGTCAAACTGCTGGCCTGTACACTGCTTCAACCTGGGGCATGTCTGTTTCTTGGTAGATATACTTCAAGTCAAACTGCTGGCCTGTTCACTGCTTCATCCTGGGGCATGTCTGTTTCTTGGTAGATCTACTTCAAGTCAAACTGCTGGCCTGTTCACTGCTTCAACCTGGGGCATGTCTGTTTCTTGGTAGATCTACTTCAAGTCAAACTGCTGGCCTGTACACTGCTTCAACCTGGGGCATGTCTATTTCTTGGTAGTTCTACTACAAGTCAAACTGCTGGCCTGTACACTGCTTCAACCTGGGGCATGTCTGTTTATTGGTAGATCTACTACAAGTCAAACTGCTGGCCTGTTCACTGCTTCAACCTGGGGCATGTCTGTTTCTTGGTAGATCTACTTCAAGTCAAACTGCTGGCCTGTACACTGCTTCAACCTGGGGCATGTCTGTTTATTGGTAGATCTACTACAAGTCAAACTGCTGGCCTGTACACTGCTTCAACCTGGGGCATGTCTGTTTCTTGGTAGATATACTTCAAGTCAAACTGCTGGCCTGTTAACTGCTTCAACCTGGGGCATGTGTGTTTCTTGGTAGTTCTACTACAAGTCAAACTGCTGGCCTGCTCACTGCCTCAACCTGGGGCATGTCTGTTTCTTGGTAGTTCTAGTACAAGTCAAACTGCTGGCCTGTACACTGCTTCAACCTGGGCATGTGTGTTTCTTGGTAGTTCTACTACAAGTCAAACTGCTGGCCTGCTCACTGCCTCAACCTGGGGCATGTCTGTTTCTTGGTAGTTCTACTACAAGCCAAACTGCTGGCCTGTACACTGCTTCAACCTGGGGCATGTCTGTTTCTTGGTAGATCTACTACAAGTCAAACTGCTGGCCTGTACACTGCTTCAACCTGGGGCATGTCTGTTTCTTGGTAGATCTACTACAAGTCAAACTGCTGGCCTGCTCACTGCTTCAACCTGGGGCATGTCTGTTTCTTGGTAGATCTACTACAAGTCAAACTGCTGGCCTGTACACTGCTTCAACCTGGGGCATGTCTGTTTCTTGGTAGATCTTCTACAAGTCAAACTGCTGGCCTGTTCATTGTTTCAACCTGGGGCATATCTGTTTCTTGGTAGATCTACTACAAGTCAAACTGCTGGCCTGTTCAATGCTTCAACATGGGGCATGTCTGTTTCTTTGAAGATCTACTACAAGTCAAACTGCTGTCCTGTTCACTGCTTCAACCTGGGGCATGTCTGTTTCTTGGTAGATCTAATTACAAGTCAAACTGCTGGCCTGTTCACTGCTTCAACCTAGGGCATGTCTGTTTCGTGGTAGATCTACTACAAGTCAAACTGCTGGCCTGTTCACTGCTTCAACCTGGGGCATGTCTGTTTATTGGTAGATCTACTACAAGTCAAACTGCTGGCCTGTTCACTGCTTCAACCTGGGGCATGTCTGTTTATTGGTAGATCTACTACAAGTCAAACTGCTGGCTGTTCACTGCTTCAACCTAGGGCATGTCTGTTTCGTGGTAGATCTACTACAAGTCAAACTGCTGGCCTGTTCACTGCTTCAACCTGGGGCATGTCTGTTTCTTGGTAGATCTACTACAAGTCAAACTGCTGGCCTGTTCACTGCTACAACCTAGGGCATGTCTGTTTCTTGGTAGATCTACTTCAAGTCAAACTGCTGGCCTGTTCAATGCTTCAACCTATTTTATTAATTTTTAAATTTGTTTATCATTAAATAAATTACCGTATCATTCTAAGTGCTTGTCTTTCCTAATTTTCAATGTGACATTTGGTGGAGATACTGTGTGGATTAAGGAAGACAAACTGAAGATCGCCGAGAAGACCTTGAGGCCATAGGTACTGTGATTTACATTTTCCGAGGCACGCTCCAGGATACCACCGCCGTGTCGAAGTCACGACTTCCCTAGTCGATATACCTATTGACGATACGACGCCGAAGCCGCTTTTCACGCCGTAAGAGAAAAGATGCGAAGCAACTAGGGACAAAGTTACAAGACTCTAAGGGGATCCTTGGCAGAAGCACGTAAGATCCATGTCAGTAACTACAATATTTGCAAACTGTGGGTCACAGCTCCAATATGGAAGGAGCTAAGTAGCGCAAAATATTTATTATTTTATTTTCAGATTATAATTTTTTGATATTTATACTCCATTAAATTCCCTTTCCTTGCTTATCTTATATTTTATATATTTTAATTTGATTTGCGCCATAAATAAATTTGCCGCGTCATTCTGCAGTTTGTCTTTCCTAATTTTCTATGTGACAAATCATTATTTAAAGCTTATATTTCCCCTATTATTCAATATTTTAAATGATTTCTCTCTCAGTGTTTCAACAAATGTTTTTAAAATTCACAAAGTTTACGTCATAATTCCCAACTTGGAAACAACTCGAGATGCTATTAGCACATGAGGCGAAGAGATCACTTTGTTATTTTCATAAACTGACATCGTCGAGACGGATTGAGGCTTACAGGGAACTGAAGTAAGCTTGGCGGCCAGGCTTCCTTACTGCGACGTTCCAAGGCACATTGAGGGCTGCCCAGACCGGAGTCTGTACGGCAGGGAGATGTCGCACCGAGGGCTGCCCAGACCGGAGTCTGTACGGCAGGGAGATGTCGCACCGAGGGCTGCCCAGACCGGAGTCTGTACGGCAGGGAGATGTCGCACCGAGGGCTGCCCAGACCGGAGTCTTTACGGCAGGGAGATGTCGCACCGAGGGCTGCCCAGACCGGAGTCTTTACGGCAGGGAGATGTCGCACCGAGGGCTGCCCAGACCGGAGTCTGTACGGCAGGGATATGTCACACCGAGGGCTGCCCAGACCGGAGTCTGTACGGCAGGGAGATGTCGCACCGAGGGATTCCCAGACCGGAGTCTGTACGGCAGGGAGATATCGCACCGAGGGATTCCCAGACCGGAGTCTTTACGGCAGGGATATGTCACACCGAGGGCTGCCCAGACCGGAGTCTTTACGGCAGGGATATGTCACACCGAGGGCTGCCCAGACCGGAGTCTTTACGGCAGGGATATGTCACACCGAGGGCTGCCCAGACCGGAGTTTTTACGGCAGGGAGATGTCGCACCGAGGGCTGCCCAGACCGGAGTCTGTACGGCAGGGAGATGTCGCACCAAATCACGAGACAGTTAAATAAATCGGGATGGGTGGCGGGTCGGCAGAACGTCTCCATTACTGCCGCCACCGCCGCCGTCAAATTGCTGGGTCTGCTACTGCTGGTTAACTGCCGGCGATTATCTCGGGGGTGGGGGACACCAGCTTGCCGCCACTTAGTGACAGTCCAAGTAATTCTCTTCAAGGGGACATTCATATAGAGCGGATGTTAGCACAACTCCGTTTCCCAGGATGTACTGGGATTTTTAAGTAAGTCCGCGGACACTGAGGTCTCGATACACTGAGTGAAAGTCCGTGGACACTGAGGTCGGTACAATGAGTGCAAATCCGTGGACACTGAGGTCGGTACAATGAGTGCAAATCCGCGGACACTGAGGTCTCTGTACAATGAGTGCAGTCCGCGGACACTGAGGTCTCTGTACAATAAGTGCAGTCCGCGGACACTGAGGTCGGTACAATGAGTGCAGTCCGCGGACACTGAGGTCGGTACTATGAGTGCACTCCGCGGACACTGAGGTCGGTACAATGAGTGCAAATCCGCGGACACTGAGGTCTCGGTACAATGAGTGCAGTCCGCGGACACAGGATCTTGGTACAATGAGTGCAAGTCCGTGGACACTGAGGTCTCGGTACAATGAGTGCAAGTCCGCGGACACTGAGGTCTCGGTACAATGATTGCAAGTCCGCGGACACTGAGGTCTCGGTACAATGAGTGCAAGTCCGCGGACACTGAGGTCGGCACAATGAGTGCAAGTCCGCGGACACTGAGGTCTCGGTATAATGAGTGCAAGACCGCGGACACTGAGGTCGGTACAATGAGTGCAAGTCCGCGGACACTGAGGTCTCGGTACAATCAGTGCAAGTCCGCGGACACTGAGGTCTCGGTACAATCAGTGCAAGTCCGCGGACACTGAGGTCTCGGTACAATGAGTGCAGTCGGCGGACACTGAGGTCTCGGTACAATGAGTGCAAGTCCGCGGACACTGAGGTCTCGGTACAATGAGTGCAGTCGGCGGACACTGAGGTCTCGGTACAATGAGTGCAAGTCCGCGGACACTGAGGTCTCGGTACAATGAGTGCAGTCGGCGGACACTGAGGTCTCGGTACAATGAGTGCAGTCCGTGGACACTGAGGTCTCGGTACAATGAGTGAAAGTCCGCGGACACTGAGGTCTCGGTACAATGAGTGAAAGTCCGCGGACACTGAGGTCTCGGTACAATGAGTGCAAGTCCGTGGACACTGAGGTCTCGGTACAATGAGTGAAAGTCCGCGGACACTGAGGTCTCGGTACAATGAGTGCAGTCCGCGGACACTGAGGTCTCGGTACAATGAGTGCAAGTCCGCGGACACTGAGGTCGGTACAATGAGTGCAAGTCCGCGGACACTGAGGTCTCGGTATAATGAGTGCAAGACCGCGGACACTGAGGTCGGTACAATGAGTGCAAGTCCGCGGACACTGAGGTCTCGGTACAATCAGTGCAAGTCCGCGGACACTGAGGTCTCGGTACAATCAGTGCAAGTCCGCGGACACTGAGGTCTCGGTACAATGAGTGCAAGTCCGCGGACACTGAGGTCTCGGTACAATGATTGCAAGTCCGCGGACACTGAGGTCTCGGTACAATCAGTGCAAGTCCGCGGACACTGAGGTCTCGGTACAATGAGTGCAGTCGGCGGGCACTGGGGTCGGCACAATGAGTGCAAGTCCGCGGACACTGAGGTCTCGGTATAATGAGTGCAAGACCGCGGACACTGAGGTCGGTACAATGATTGCAAGTCCGCGGACACTGAGGTCTCGGTACAATCAGTGCAAGTCCGCGGACAATGAGGTCTCGGTACAATGAGTGCAGTCCGTGGACACTGAGGTCGGTACAATGAGTGCAAGTCCGTGGACACTGAGGTCGGTACAATGAGTGAAAGTCCGCGGACACTGAGGTCTCGGTACAATGAGTGAAAGTCCGCGGACACTGAGGTCTCGGTACAATGAGTGAAAGTCCGCGGACACTGAGGTCTCGGTACAATGAGTGAAAGTCCGCGGACACTGAGGTCTCGGTACAATGAGTGAAAGTCCGCGGACACTGAGGTCTCGGTACAATGAGTGCAGTCCGCGGACACTGAGGTCTCGGTACAATGAGTGCAAGTCCGCGGACACTGAGGTCGGTACAATGAGTGCAGTCCGTGGACACTGAGGTCTCGGTACAATGAGTGCAGTCCGCGGACACTGAGGTCTCGGTACAATGAGTGCAAGTCCGCGGACACTGAGGTCTCGGTACAATGAGTGCAGTCCGTGGACACTGAGGTCGGTACAATGAGTACAAGTCCGCGGACACTGAGGTCTCGGTACAATGAGTGCAGTCCGTGGACACTGAGGTCTCGGTACAATGAGTGCAGTCCGCGGACACTGAGGTCTCGGTACAATGAGTGCAAGTCCGCGGACACTGAGGTCTCGGTACAATGAGTGCAGTCCGTGGACACTGAGGTCGGTATAATGAGTGCAATCCGTGGACACTGAGGTCGGTATAATGAGTGCAGTCCGTGGACACTGAGGTCGGTACAATGAGTGCAAGTCCGCGGACACTGAGGTCTCGGTACAATGAGTGCAGTCCGCGGACACTGAGGTCTCGGTACAATGAGTGCAGTCCGCGGACACTGAGGTCGGTACAATGAGTGCTAGTCCGCGGACACTAAGGTCGGTACAATGAGTGCAATTCCGCGGACACTGAGGTCGGTACAAAGAGTGCAAGTCCGCGGACACTGAGGTCTCGGTACAACGAATGCAAGTCCGCGGACACTGAGGTCGGTACAATGAGTGCAGTCCGCGGACACTGAGGTCGGTACAATGAGTGCAAGTCCGTGGACACTGAGGTCTAGGTACAATGAGTGCAAGTCCGCGGACACTGAGGTCGGTACAATGAGTGCAAGTCCGCGGACACTGAGGTCGGTACAATGAGTGCAAGTCCGCGGACACTGAGGTCGGTACAATGAGTGCAAGTCCGCGGACACTGAGGTCGGTACAATGAGTGCAAGTCCGCGGACACTGAGGTCGGTACAATGAGTG
>CP092870.1:487192-614618 GCA_030710605.1 Cordylochernes scorpioides | reverse complement strand
ATCTCTATGTTTTGTATGGGAAAGGATGATTTTGGAGAGAGACCCAGATTTTATAATCTGCATAAAAGGTGATTTTAGCTGGTGGCTCTCTTGATCATTTAGGTAGATATTGAAATGAATGAGGTTTGAGGATTGAATTTTGGGGCGATCCTTTGTAAAGACGAACAGTTTGTGAGGTGTTGTTATTGAAATTGGCCTGTAAGGTACGTTTGTATAAAATTTGCTAATCCAACCCAGCATTCTTCCCTCGGTTCCAAGTTTGTCGAGTATGAAATTTAAAATTTCTTTTTAGATTCTATCAAAGGTTTGGGAAAGGTCGAAGAAGGCTGCCTTAGTTGATTGCGTTGTTTTATGATGGAAGTTTTCCTGAACTCACTGAGCAAAGTGGAAGATTGAGTTATTTGACATTTTAAAAACCTATTTGACAAAGGTCTAGTAGGTTGTTGAGGTTAGATACAATTCTAGTATAGTAAGGATTATGTGCCCATGATTTTGCAGAGGTCAGAGAGATAGGTCTGTAGTATTGATGGGAATTTTGCCGGGAGGATATTGATCTAAAAAGACAAAGGTCGCCTCTCCCGTCAAAATAGACGTCAAAACTTGACGCCATCAATTGACCGTCGCCGCAAACTAGCGGCCTCGGGTCGGTGACAAAGCCACAACACCAGCTTTGGCAAACTGAAAAGCGTCCACCTAGAGACCATGGATTTCGACGTCCGCACTAGGCTGACGAGGGCCATTAGCCCGAAACCATGGTCTCAGATAGACGCTTTTCAGTTTGCTAAAGCTGGTGTTGTGGCTTTGTCACCGACCCGAGGCCGCTAGTTTGCGGCGACGGTCAATAGATGGCGTCTATTTTGACAGGAGAGGCGACCTTTGTCATTTTAGGTCTGTAGTAGGTTAGGTGGTTCTCAGGCTTGTGATAACTGCAGCACCCTTCCACTCTTTAAGAATTTAAAAGTTCTAGTTTGGCATGGGAGCTGAGACTTTTCAACTTCTTTTTCTGGACCAGTAGCTTTTATAGACGATTTAAAGTTTCGCCAAGTTCATGCTCTTGAAAAGGTTTGTTGAAAATGTTGTCGCTGGATTTTGCAAGGCTTATGGTCAAGACTCACCACATTCTAACTATTTTTTATCCGCAAATCAATGGTGGGCAAAGAGATTTGACATAGTATATTTATTTGTGAGGGGATTTTCAGAATATTTTTTGAAAGTATTTGAGTTGTGCTGGGAAATGGAGTGTCTTGATTGAGGGCAAGTAGCAGCCTCCATAGTCTTGTGCCATCAGTTATTGTGTTTATTGAAGAGCAGAGTTCAAATCACTTTTTCTGCTTGATTTGGTCGGCTTTAGGTTTACTTTTGCAGTAAGGTGATTGTAATATTTGACAAGGAGGGCATTGCTGCTTTCAATAAGGTCTAGGTAAACTTGATTCCAATCTTCTATTTCATCTTTCAAAAGGTTTAGTACATCTCTGTTTCCTGGAATGTAGAATTTTATGTTTCCTCTGGGGATATTTTGTTTGACAGAATTTAGGACTGCAGACTTCCAGTTCTTCCATCTGCCTTTCAAGGAGGAATTTGATGTAAGTTTGCTGAGCAGACTATCTATCGATGTTCTAAATGAATTCCAGGAGGCTTTCCTATAGTTCCAGTAGATTATTTGTGATGATTTTGGAAATGGGATGGATGTGAAGCTTTTTTGTTTTCAGAGGAAGATGATCACTTCCGATGCTTTTCAGGGTGCAATTTTTATGAATTGCTGTCTAGATGGAGAGGTAATGGTGAGTGTTTGCGGAGTTCCATAGGAGTGAGAGATGTGACCATGGGACACAATTGTGAGAATGTTGTTAACAGTGATAGTGTCGAACCTCTGTTGATGACAAACATCCCCAAGGTTGATGCTGGCTGTTGAAGCCACCAAGGATGAGTATATTGGGGTCAAGTAGATGTGTGCAATCAGGTCCAGTTCATGACCTGGCTTTGTCTTGGTGAAACGCTCAGCCCTCTCCTGTTGTGAGGCATCTGCTGTCCAGATCTTGTCCCACTCACTGGATTGTCTCCACGAGGTCTCGACATCTGGGATCAGCAGATGTGTCCATCCGATGTTGGCGTCTTCAAGGTGAAAGACAACTCGGTGAATCGGCCGTTTTCCTTCAAAAATTCTCCGTTAACACTAAATAACATGTTCCGGTGGAAAGTAAAGTTTGCCGAATCAATTGTCGCACTGCTATTCCACGATTGTTGCCTCAGCAATGTTTGATTTTTGTATTTTTTTTTTAGTTCTTACAAGGCATTACGTTTTCTCTAGTTGTCTTGCCATGAAAAGCGGCTCTCTATAAACCTTGCTGCCAATAAAAAAAAAAAAACAGCAGGGATGTTGAAATCTTCCTAAATATATCTTTAAGATTTATTGTGTTGTCTTCAAATTTATATATGATCAATTGGACACCAAAATAAAGCGTTATCGATAAATCCAAATTTGGCCGCCCTGAAGTCAAAACAGAAAATAGAACAGACTGAGCGTTCTTTTTATAAATACAGACGATTCACACATTATAACATAGCCAAGACTTTCTTCTTAATTTTGATTAACACAAAAATATTAATTGTTAATTATTTCCACAGATATATTTGACATATGGTCTATATTCCACAACATCCCGTTGGACGGACGTTTCACGGCGGGCCACAGGACCCCGTCAGTCACGTTCGAGGAAACAAACAGATTGACGGAATGTTTGGTTATTTACTCAATTTATTCTGTCAATGGAACCTCGTTTATAAAGGTGACTTGATACAAGTGATGACAGTGCAATGATGACCCGATGAACCTGGTTGACAAGAATGAAGGAGCTCACTACGAGATAACAAATACTTCTCACGGTCTACACTAGGGTTACTTCTATTTACATCTTAGCTCTGTTTCTACCTCTTGGATATTTCTAGTGTACCTACCACATATATGTCATAATTTGTAAATAGCTGTATGCAACCCCGACCCAATATGTATGCAATGTATGTTTCAAAGACTTAATAAAGAATAAGGTAACTGGAGGATAGAACGACTTAGAGAAACAAGGCCTAGAAAAGAGGCTTAGAAGTGAGCAGAATCATTAGCAAAATTACAGCCAATTTTATTATCGCGAAACTAATAAAAGTTGAGTTCAACGACACAGTATTTCCTGGTCGTGTCAGGACAAGTCCAAAGACAAAGAAATTAGCAAGGACCAATTAGGAAGCACCTTCCCAAAGGTCAACCAATAGAAAACGGCCACGTCCCACCTTTCGACCAATGGGAAAGAAGAAAGGTCTTCGTGTTAAATCGAGAACCTAGGATTGTCAGTCTTCGACTCGCTCCCATCGGGATAACACCTATAGTAGTTGTTTCGCTCCCACCGAGTTCGGACCTAGTTCACTTCGCTCCCACCGAGATAGCATCTAAAGTCAATCACCGCCATGTGAATCGATAGGCCAATAGTCAAAAACCGCTCCGCCTTCTCTCAAGCCTTTCTTTCCTCCAACCAGTTGCCTTTTATTTTCAACCCATCAAGTGTCCTGGCTTATTTCCCTTGTGTGTAAACCTTTCTCACTCAGCCACCACGACTGCGCCATCACTTCTACAAACTTCAACCCCAAGAGTAAGGTTTCCCAGCATATAATATTACGATATATATATATATCCACATTTGATACAAAGAAACATTCGATACGTTTATCTATGGCCGCGGTACATCGGTAAACAGTCTGTTTATGGATCAGAATATCCCAGGTTCGAATCCTGGCGGAGTCGTGGTATCGACAGAGTTTTGGGGGGACACATTTCTCCGTGACTGCGATGTTGACATCGCTCGAGCACGAACAAGTCACGACGGTGACAGTTACTCTCAGCTAGTGCCGCCGCCATCATTTGATGATCCCTCCTGACTTCTTCAATCGAGTTGTGATCAGTTTTATAAACTTCTATCTCCTTCAAGTTCTCTTATATTTTACATTTCATTTCTCGATATTTTTAAAGATTTTCCCATTGACGTATATCTTTATGAGATGAATTTTATAAAATTATTTATAGCGAGAATAAACACTTTTTATAGCATGTATATCGGGATTCAGACAATAACTCTGAAAGATATTACAGTGGCCTTTATTGAAGACACACGAGATAACCAAGTGTGAAAAAAATTGCCTCTGTCTCCTTCAAAAAAAAAAAAAAAAAAAAGAAAAGAAAACAGACGACCGACGTGACATCAAAGACTTTCTACTTCTTCGAGTTTTTTTTCCATGAGAGAGATGATAGAGTGATTCTCTTAGTTTAAAAAAGTCCGTCCCTTGAGGCTTATTTATTATTTTAAAAATATTTTTGAAGCTAACAATGAGCATCAATAAGAGTAATATTTAGACAGGATCAGTGGAAGGTCTATGCAACCTAGGCTTTGGAAAAAAGAAGCCATCGACGTAACCGACTTTTGGAGAGAGAGAGATGATGATAGAATATAACTTTTCCTTTGAGGGAAGTTCATTGTGCAAGACGCTCTGTCCAGGTTGAGTTCGGGAGAATTACCTCTGTTGTACAGGGACCATTTTTTCTCAAGTTCTGGAGAGTTAGGTCGACTGCTAGGTTCACCAAGGATGCAGTCTGTCAATTTATTGGCAACAAAGCTAGCCACTAATGGGAAACTCATCACATACATACTACCATACACTCAGCGCACACATGTACTCAGTTCACACCATCATACACTCAGCAATTACACATGCACCTAGACACACCAGGTGCACACACCGTCAAACACTCACCAAAGCACACGGCGAATCTTCAATTTGCGAAATACTGCGGTGCCTTTCACCCACTGTCTACCTACTTGAAAGAACTGCTGCAAAATCCGTGGAATTTCTTCCCGTAACATTTCACAAATAGCAATTTACTCTGATAAACAACATTTTAGTTCCGCTATTCAAGGCTTGTGTTCAACCCATCCTCTCAATATTTGTCGATCGAACAAGCTGGTGCGGCAGCGTGTCGGAGTTTGAACGCAATACGAAATGGTTTGAAAATGTTTTGAAGCATTTGAAATGGTCTCTAAGAGTTACATAAGAATGCGGTCTGTCGGAGAGGTGTAGCGGCTCCCAAATATTAACTTTTCATATTTTCATCATACGCTTTAATTTGAACAAGTATACAGCAATTTAACCCCTTCTGATATTTTGTATTAGATAAATGTAATTAAAAGTTGATTTTGCGAAAAGTAATTTGTTGTCGGACTCCGCTTGGAATTACAAACCAACCAGCAACAGAGGCATATAACACACACATAACCTATTCACATATTTGCAAATCTAACAGTGCACTTAATCATCCCAGAAGAGTTACCACAGTAGGGAAGGCCGTGATTCATCCCACCACATCGCAGGCCGTTAGGTCTAAACAACAGGCGCCATTAATTGTGACGGGCGTTCAAATAAACGGAGGCCCCGAACGGTGCGTCGACGGAGTTACGGCTCTTCACCTGCAGCGGGCCTCCCAGCCCTGGATCGGCCTACTGGGGAAAACAACTATTTGTAGAATATGAAGAGGACATCTACAAGCTCTAGGCTAGACAGAGTGAGGGATTAAAAAAATGTTTTGTAATACAAAGTTAGGACTCGGGGCATGGTCACACACGGAGGTTGGAGTGTGGCTAGCTGTGTGTGGAACAGACAAAGCTTGCCTCGCATTGGACAACTCTGCTTCGCGAGAAATGGCGTGCTATAACTGCTGAGATATATAGGTGGCCAATTCTGCTCCGCGAGGACTGGAGCTGACGTATCATAATGGCCGAGATATTTGGAGGTGGAAAATTCTGCCCAGCGAAGACTGGAGATGACGTGCTATAGTGGCCGAGATATCTGGAGGTGGACAATTCTGCCCAGCGAAGACTGGAGATGACGTGCTATAGTGGCCGAGATATCTGGAGGTGGACAATTCTGCGCAGCGAAGACTGGAGCTGAGGTGCTATAATGGCCGAGATATCTGGAGGTGGACAATTCTGCCCAGCGAGGACTGGAGCTGAGGTGCTATAATGGCCGAGATATCTGGAGGTGGAAAATTCTGCCCAGCGAAGACTGGAGATGACGTGCTATAATGGCCGAGATATCTGGAGGTGGACAATTCTGCCCAGCGAGGGCTGGAGCTGAGGTGCTATAATGGCCGAGATATCTGGAGGTGGAAAATTCTGCCCAGCGAAGACTGGAGATGACGTGCTATAATGGCCGAGATATCTGGAGGTGGACAATTCTGCCCAGCGAAGACTGGAGATGACGTGCTATAATGGCCGAGATATCTGGAGGTGGAAAATTCTGCCCAGCGAAGACTGGAGATGACGTGCTATAATGGCCGAGATATCTGGAGGTGGAAAATTCTGCCCAGCGAAGACTGGAGATGACGTGCTATAATGGCCGAGATATTTGGAGGTGGCCAATTCTGCCCAACGAAGACTGGAGATGACGTGCTATAATGGCCGAGATATTTGGAGGTGGACAATTCTGCCCAACGAAGACTGGAGATGACGTGCTATAATGGCCGAGATATTTGGAGGTGGACAATTCTGCCCAGCGAAGACTGGAGCTGACATGCTATAATGGCCGAGATATCTGGAGGTGGACAATTCTGCCCAGCGAGGACTGGAGATGACGTGCTATAGTGGCCGAGATATCTGGAGGTGGACAATTCTGCCCAGCGAAGACTGGAGCTGACGTGCTATAATGGCCGAGATATTTGGAGGTGGACAATTCTGCCCAGCGAAGACTGGAGCTGACATGCTATAATGGCCGAGATATTTGGAGGTGGACAATTCTGCCCAGCGAAGACTGGAGATGACGTGCTATAATGGCCGAGATATTTGGAGGTGGACAATTCTGCCCAGCGAAGACTGGAGATGACGTGCTATAGTGGCCGAGATATCTGGAGGTGGACAATTCTGCCCAGCGAAGACTGGAGCTGACGTGCTATAATGGCTGAGATATTTGGAGGTGGACAATTCTGCCCAGCGAAGACTGGAGCTGACATGCTATAATGGCCGAGATATTTGGAGGTGGACAATTCTGCCCAGCGAAGACTGGAGATGACGTGCTATAATGGCCGAGATATTTGGAGGTGGACAATTCTGCCCAGCGAAGACTGGAGATGACGTGCTATAGTGGCCGAGATATCTGGAGGTGGACAATTCTGCCCAGCGAAGACTAAATAGCGAAGAGTAAATTTCTTTATATTTATTCAATTATGTAAATTTCTTTAAGATATTTTGTACTATATTTACATATATTTCTCTTTAAAACGATGTATAATCTCTCTCTCTCTCGCTTGTCTTGTTTGTACACTATAGTTAGCTGAAGAAGGGCTTGCCCGAAAGTTACCTTTAATCGCGTTAATAAAAAGAGTTGCGTCGATATATGATCTCCTATTTCTAGATCTTTGACCGGCCGATAACTGAAATACCGATGTGTGTGTTTTTTTTGTTAAATTATTTTTAGAAGAGATTTGATAAAAATACTTCAAAACCGAAAAATTGTTATGCGCATTTATAGTCTTTTGGAATATTTATTTACGTATTTTATTTGACATATCGGACGCGATATCCCAGCTCGGGATATACTTGCGCCTAAATACATTTTAGGGGTAAACATATAATCAAATGAAAAAAAAAAAAACTTAAATGACAAAATAATAAATGATGCCCGTCTCGCACTCATCAAACTCCTTGTCTCTTACTCGAAAAGCTTTGAAATTTCTCTATCGATACATTTGTTCTGGAAACACCTGCTTTCAGGGATTCACCAAAACTTGGGCGTTGTTACAGGGCTCTCCGCTCCACATTGTGATCAGACATAACACAGGTGTCTTGAAGATACTAGCCCGGCATTCATAGTTATTAAAAATACAGACACTTCGGACATAAAAGTTTTATTTATTTGACGTTTCGACAAAAATCTTTTGTTCTCGTCAGGTTGATAAATTGCCAGAATCTCCTGATCGCGTGCAACAAAAAGTTGCTAATGGCTTGGGACATCTGTCGAAATAAATAACAGCCGAGAGTCGTGATTCTATTTTTCCTGACGAGGACAAAGAGTTTTGTCGAAACGTCGAGAAAATATTTGGCCGAAAGTGTTTCTTGTTTTATGAAACAAGAATGCAGGTAGTATTTGGAAAAAAATATATATATTTTCAAGCAATCTATTTACGACCTTTTTGAAATCACAAAAGAGATTAAGAAAGAGATAAACAAAATATTTAGAAAAATGGCGCTGACGTCAGGTGACTGGTGATGATTCCCCGAGTGACCAATTAAAGATCTGAGGGACGGTGTTTGGACGGCCATCAGACCAATTGAAACCATCGCGGTTGTGTGCGAGGAGAACACAGACCGCGAGTATAATTTCAACTGAGGAGATGGGTGGCGGAAAGTTCCAAAATGTAACATTTGTAACCTGAGATTTGGACTGTTAAGTGGCCATGTGGCCGCATTTAATGGTGGGTGGCTGACCTCAGGGTCTGCTGACGTGGCCCCGACCTCTGATCCCTCGCCGGGACTGGAGCACCGGGATGGAGGGGTGGAGACAAGACAGGAGAGTGTCTTCGTTTGTTGTCGGTCTCCAAATGCAGTTGGATTTAAGGACGCCGTGAGCTCATTGTCTTCTCTGAGTGTCTATTAATGGTCCTACAGATGCACCAGTTGATCGCTGCTAATGATGCGAGAGCCGCTCTGACGATTGCTCCCGTTCAGCCGTCACTCTAGTCGACCACCGCCATTCCTGCCGTCGAACATCGCTCCTTCCCAAATGTCGAGCAATCATCTGATTGGTTCAACCAACTTCTCTCAGCCCAACTGTATTCCTCTTTTAAATGCTGACATAATGAGAGCTAATCTACTTACCAAGCACTGTCTATGTTAGTTGATGGAATGAAATTATTAAAGATGCTATGACCTGGAAAAAAAAAATATATTGAAAATTATTCTCTGCAGTGTTACATGCTCATTTATTGACCGCCAAAATTGATTAATTTGCATATGTTTAGTCGAAGCACATCAAATTCTGTCCAATTTTACATAACTCCATAGTGAGTGTTGTCTTGGAGTGTAACTCGATAGTTACGAGAAAGATCTCAAAGAATCCAAAGTTGGAACATTGCGCGAAGGTCGTGCAGACAAATTCCCTTCTCGAACTTCAACCTGAGATCTCCGAGCATCAGCATCGTGACTGTGTGACACCAGGCTTTCTTAACGCCATAGCCGGCCACGATGGCAAACATTGTCGACATGGCGCTTGTATGTGCATCGCCATGGAGTGGAGGGCCACATTGGTACACATAGACGTGTCATAGTCCTGATTTTAGGCTATATATATTCAAGGCCACTGTGGCATACCTTGCAACAAGATAATTCGAGGACATATGTTGCACTTTATGTTATTCTCAATAAGTGATGCTGAGGCGCGTTCCTTGCTGTCGACCCGCTGGCCCTGTCTGGTTCACCGGCTGCGATCCATGTTCTACGCCAAAGAAGCCACACGGACTGCAATATACCGTCGCAAATATCTAAAGTTCAATATGTTTCAACACCATTTAGAATCTTCTATTTCTATCAGAGGTGAATTTCCACACATTCTGTAAGGCATGTAATTATTTGAAATGCTTAGTTATTTTCAAAATGTTTGTTTGCTGTGATTGTCTAATTGCAGTGATTCAATATGCAGCAAAATTACATATAAACTTGGCTACACCAGTAGCAGACAATCCAAGCCAAAATATTCCCCCTCCCCCAGCCGCATCAAGCCAATGGCAATACCTAGGCGGTGGCACAAGAGCGGCGTTGTGCGCCTGACAAATTGGGCCCGGTAATTGAGGGCACCTACGTGGAAGCGTGGTCGGGAACACTGCGCCCTTCAGTCCCGTAATGTAGAAGCCAAAGTGTTAGTTTTCCTACCGCCGATGTGGCCCGATGATTAGCAACGTTAATGACAGCGGACAAGGCGCGTCATTGTGGCCCGCGCTCCGCGGAGGTCCCAATTAAATTGCTACTTGGATTACTGCAGGCTGGCTGGGTTGACAATGCGGCGTATTAATGGCAGGGGGACGTTTGTATCCATCTATTTGTCGCACGTGGGCGACGGAATAATGGCCACAACTTTATGGCCGAACCTACCGAGGCATAGAATTTGGCCTTTGTTTCACTTTGACCATCTAAAGCTGCCAAGCTTAGAAAAACCTCCCTAATTCCAGTTATCAGTTCCGATGCAAGATAATTCACACTACGCCTACTTCTTAGAATGCCAATATTTGATGGACGGTTCAAGAACCAAATGCAGATAGATTGGCGAGCTCGAGGTTACCTCACGATGCATTCCTTTTGTAACAATCTCCAGACCTCTCTCTTCAAGCCATTACCTTTGCCTGACCTTTCAATTTGTCTCGTACTCTAGTACAGTCTAACTACTTATCACCCATTTGTTCTCAAATCAGTTCTTTACAAACTGTCTGTGGAGTTCGTCACCAACATCTTTTATCCCCCGTGCAATTTTTAAAATGACCCAGATTTTTTTGTATGCAATATTTAAACCGGGTTTTAAGAAAAAAACTATTTCAGAATGCCAATACTTTGTTTCTAAAGTGCAAGAACTCAAGGGCTATCTATTATCTGTGACCGCATTCCTAGCGTCTTACATGGTTACAGCGGCTTTCGTCTGAACATCCCCATCTCCCTCCACACAGCTGCGTCTGAATGATCCAGAGCGACGCCACTTGACTGCGGTCAGTCGGCAGAAGGTTTTTGCGCGCCAGTCACGTTGCTATTACGGGAGCGATTACCCAGGGCATCTGGCGACGCGGTCATTAATCCGCAGGATCTTTTTTTTCTTCTCGCGGATCCTGGGAACGTTCGGACACCTGTGTCACCAACCTGCTGTAGGCTTACATAGGAGAGTTGGGTACCTGTGTCACCAACCTACTGTAGGTTTACATACGGGGAAGAAGTTTTTCCCGTCCTCTACAATCACTCTAGAGGAGTGAGTGGAGAGGCGTCTCTGCGTGTTGTCCTCCGTAGGGGTGCCACTGACTGATGTCCAGTGAAGCTGTAAGCTGGCCGTCTGTCCTTGGTTGTCTGAGGCGAGGCGCACGTGTCTTGAAACTCTTGGGTCTTCGCTCTGTGTGTGCGTCATTGGGAGCGTCCTTGCCGTACGCGAAAATTGCACCAGGGCTAGGCCTGGTGTTGAAAAACCAAGGGGTGCACACAGTAGTACCACCCCCCCGCCTCCGCGTTGGTTCTCCGTGTCAACCTCAGAACCTCAGAGGTCCTTGATTCGACGGCAGATTCAGGGAGTACTGGGAACTAAGGGTTCGAGGGCTAAAGGGGGGGGAGTCCTATTGGAGCGTAGGACGGGTTCTTCTAAGTCCGACGAGAGGGCTCGGTCAGCAACCTTGCCAGTGACTCTCGATGACGCCTGTGGGTGAGTGGTCAACCCCAGAGAGCCAGACCATAATGGCGGGCGCGAGGGGCCTACCAATGGCCGCTCGGTGCATGGAGAATGCATCATTCCTTCTGGCTGTGTGTGGATCTAGATTTCAGCGAACTACAGGGGACGCAAGGGCCACTTTGAGCCTATATCGTCCCTGGCTTTGCCGAATTTCCTATCTGTAGGTTTACATTGGAGAGTTGAGTACCTGTGTCACCAACCTGCTGTAGGCTTACATTGGAGAGTTGGGGTCGGACACCTGTGTCACCAACCTACTGTAGGTTTACATTGGAGAGTTGGGGTCGGACACCTGTGTCACCAACCTGCTGTAGGTTTACATCGGAGAGTTGGGGGTCGGACACCTGTGTCACCAACCTGCTGTAGGTTTACATCGGAGAGTTGAGTACCTGTGTCACCAACCTGCTGTAGGCTTACATTGGAGAGTTGGGGTCGGACACCTGTGTCACCAACCTGCTGTAGGTTTACATCGGAGAGTTGGGGGTCGGACACCTGTGTCACCAACCTACTGTAGGTTTACATTGAAGAGTTGGGGGTCGGACACCTGTGTCACCAACCTGCTGTAGGTTTACATTGGAGAGTTGGGGGTCGGACACCTGTGTCACCAACCTACTGTAGGTTTACATTGAAGAGTTGGGGGTCGGACACCTGTGTCACCAACCTGCTGTAGGTTTACATTGGAGAGTTGGGGGTCGGACACCTGTGTCACCAACCTGCTGTAGGCTTACATTGGAGAGTTGAGTACCTGTGTCACCAACCTGCTGTAGGCTTACATTGGAGAGTTGGGGGTCGGACACCTGTGTCACCAACCTGCTGTAGGTTTACATTGGAGAGTTGGGGTCGGACACCTGTGTCACTGGCCTGCTGTAGGCTTACATCGGAGAGTTGGGGGTCGGACACCTGTGTCATCAACCTGCTGTAGGCTTACATCGGAGAGTTGGGGTCGGACACCTGTGTCACCGGCCTGCTGTAGGTTTACATCGGAGAGTTGGGGGTCGGACACCTGTGTCACCAACCTGCTGTAGGTTTACATCGGAGAGTTGAGTACCTGTGTCACCAACCTGCTGTAGGCTTACATTGGAGAGTTGGGGTCGGACACCTGTGTCACCAACCTGCTGTAGGTTTACATCGGAGAGTTGGGGGTCGGACACCTGTGTCACCAACCTACTGTAGGTTTACATTGAAGAGTTGGGGGTCGGACACCTGTGTCACCAACCTGCTGTAGGTTTACATTGGAGAGTTGGGGGTCGGACACCTGTGTCACCAACCTACTGTAGGTTTACATTGAAGAGTTGGGGGTCGGACACCTGTGTCACCAACCTGCTGTAGGTTTACATTGGAGAGTTGGGGGTCGGACACCTGTGTCACCAACCTGCTGTAGGCTTACATTGGAGAGTTGAGTACCTGTGTCACCAACCTGCTGTAGGCTTACATTGGAGAGTTGGGGGTCGGACACCTGTGTCACCAACCTGCTGTAGGTTTACATTGGAGAGTTGGGGTCGGACACCTGTGTCACTGGCCTGCTGTAGGCTTACATCGGAGAGTTGGGGGTCGGACACCTGTGTCATCAACCTGCTGTAGGCTTACATCGGAGAGTTGGGGTCGGACACCTGTGTCACCGGCCTGCTGTAGGTTTACATTGGAGAGTTGGGGTCGGACACCTGTGTCACCAACCTGCTGTAGGCTTACATTGGAGAGTTGGGGGTCGGACACCTGTGTCACCAACCTGCTGTAGGTTTACATTGGAGAGTTGGGGTCGGACACCTGTGTCACTGGCCTGCTGTAGGCTTACATCGGAGAGTTGGGGGTCGGACACCTGTGTCATCAACCTGCTGTAGGTTTACATTGGAGAGTTGGGGTCGGACACCTGTGTCACTGGCCTGCTGTAGGCTTACATCGGAGAGTTGGGGGTCGGACACCTGTGTCACCAACCTACTGTAGGTTTACATTGGAGAGTTGGGGTCGGACACCTGTGTCACCAACCTGCTGTAGGTTTACATTGGAGAGTTGGGGGTCGGACACCTGTGTCACCAACCTGCTGTAGGTTTACATTGGAGAGTTGGGGTCGGACACCTGTGTCACTGGCCTGCTGTAGGCTTACATCGGAGAGTTGGGGGTCGGACACCTGTGTCATCAACCTGCTGTAGGCTTACATCGGAGAGTTGGGGTCGGACACCTGTGTCACCGGCCTGCTGTAGGTTTACATTGGAGAGTTGGGGGTCGGACACCTGTGTCACCAACCTACTGTAGGTTTACATTGGAGAGTTGGGGTCGGACACCTGTGTCACCAACCTGCTGTAGGTTTACATTGGATAGTTGGGGGTCGGACACCTGTGTCACCAACCTGCTGTAGGTTTACATCGGATAGTTGGGGGTCGGACATCTGTGTCACCGGCCTGCTGTAGGTTTACATTGGAGAGTTGGGGGTCGGACACCTGTGTCACCAACCTGCTGTAGGTTTACATCGGATAGTTGGGGGTCGGACATCTGTGTCACCGGCCTGCTGTAGGTTTACATTGGAGAGTTGGGGGTCGGACACCTGTGTCACCAACCTATTGTAGGCTTACATTGGAGAGTTGGGGGTCGGACACCTGTGTCACCCGCCTGCTGTAGACTTACATTGGAGAGTTGGGTACCTGTGTCACCGGCCTGCAGTAGGCTTACATCGGAGAGTTGGGGGTCGGACACCTGTGTCACCGGCCTGCTGTAGGCTTACATCGGAGAGTTGGGGTTCGGACATCTGTGTCACCGGCCTGCTGTAGGTTTACATCGGAGAGTTGGGGGTCGGACACCTGTGTCACCAACCTACTGTAGGTTTACATTGGAGAGTTGGGGGTCGGACACCTGTGTCACCGGCCTGCTGTAGGTATACATTGGAGAGTTGGGGGTCGGACACCTGTGTCACCAACCTACTGTAGGTTTACATTGGAAAGTTGGGGGTCGGACACCTGTGTCACCGGCCTGCTGTAGGTTTACATTGGAGAGTTGGGGTTCGGACATCTGTGTCACCGGCCTGCTGTAGGTTTACATCGGAGTGTTGGGGGTCGGACACCTGTGTCACCAACCTGCTGTAGGTTTACATCGGAGAGTTGGGTACCTGTGTCACCGGCCTGCAGTAGGCTTACATCGGAGAGTTGGGGGTCGGACACCTGTGTCACCGGCCTGCTGTAGACTTACATTGGAGAGTTGGGGGTCGGACATCTGTGTCACCGGCCTGCTGTAGGTTTACATTGGAGAGTTGGGGGTCGGACACCTGTGTCATCAACCTGCTGTAGGTTTACATCGGAGAGTTGGGGGTCGGACACCTGTGTCACCGGCCTGCTGTAGGTTTACATTGGAGAGTTGGGGGTCGGACACCTGTGTCACCAACCTGCTGTAGGTTTACATTGGAGAGTTGGGGGTCGGACACCTGTGTCACCGGCCTGCTGTAGGTTTACATTGGAGAGTTGGGGGTCGGACACCTGTGTCACCGGCCTGCTGTAGGTTTACATCGGAGAGTTGGGGGGTCGGACACCTGTGTCACCGGCCTGCTGTAGGTTTACATTGGAGAGTTGGGGTCGGACACCTGTGTCACTGGCCTGCTGTAGGTTTACATTGGAGAGTTGGGGGTCGGACACCTGTGTCATCAACCTGCTGTAGGCTTACATTAGAGAGTTGGGGGTCGGACACCTGTGTCACCGGCCTGCTGTAGGTTTACATTGGAGAGTTGGGGGTCGGACACCTGTGTCACTAACCTGCTGTAGGTTTACATTGGAGAGTTGGGGGTCGGACACCTGTGTCACCGGCCTGCTGTAGGTTTACATTGGAGAGTTGGGGGTCGGACACCTGTGTCACCAACCTGCTGTAGGTTTACATTGGAGAGTTGGGGGTCGGACACCTGTGTCACCAACCTGCTGTAGGTTTACATTGGAGAGTTGGGGGTCGGACACCTGTGTCATCAACCTGCTGTAGGCTTACATTAGAGAGTTGGGGGTCGGACACCTGTGTCACCGGCCTGCTGTAGGTTTACATTGGAGAGTTGGGGGTCGGACACCTGTGTCACTAACCTGCTGTAGGTTTACATTGGAGAGTTGGGGGTCGGACACCTGTGTCACCGGCCTGCTGTAGGTTTACATTGGAGAGTTGGGGGTCGGACACCTGTGTCACCAACCTGCTGTAGGTTTACATTGGAGAGTTGGGGGTCGGACACCTGTGTCACCAACCTGCTGTAGGTTTACATTGGAGAGTTGGGGGTCGGACACCTGTGTCACCAACCTGCTTTAGGTTTACATTGGAGAGTTGGGGGTCGGACACCTGTGTCACCAACCTGCTGTAGGTTTACATTGGAGAGTTGGGGGTCGGACACCTGTGTCACCGGCCTGCTGTAGGTTTACATCGGATAGTTGGGGGTCGGACATCTGTGTCACCGGCCTGCTGTAGGTTTACATCGGAGAGTTGGGGGTCGGACACCTGTGTCACCAACCTGCTGTAGGTTTAAATCGGAGAGTTGGGGGCGGACACCTGTGTCACCGGCCTGCTGAAGTTGACATGTGTCACCGGATCAGCCACTATGACCTAGCCAAGAATTTCTCCAAAACCCGGCTCTCTAGAAAGTCGAGGCTACCTGAGCTATGCAAATCGATTAATCCGTTCATAATTGTGATAATATATCCACCCAAAGCACTGAAATAGCTTCGTTAGTTCTCTGGTCTACATCTCTTGACTTCTGTGGCCGTCTATTGACCTATTGACAATAGGTCTCCCCCTGCGGTCCTGTGCCGGTGGCGTTACGCACTGCTCGATGTAGGGAATAAATAGGAGAAACTGCATACATCCATTAGACGCATTTTATCAGTCTGCGGGGAATTTATCAAAAGGCAAAATAAAAATATACCCTTTAAAAGCATGAGAGAGAACATGTGAGGCCTACATGGCCTATCTTGGAATGTCAGGACAGAATATGGGAAACTCACCTGCGATGAATGCCAGAGAACTTTCGAAGGTAAAGTAAGATAAGATATTTGTAGTTTTCTACGTGTCTAAGATTTACATTAATTTCATTTTGTTCTTCTGCAGGACAATACAGAGGAGAAAAAAAATGGCCAAAATCTTTTACATTCTAAGGATTTTAAAGGAATCCACAGACTACACAAGCAACTGGGACTTCTGCATAGTTGATCCTTCAAACCGCCGATCTGAAAAAAAATTCCAAACCAGTGTTGTACCCACACATTCCTTCCTTCCACAGCTCGGAGTTCTACCAGCAACAAAACACGGGTTGTCTTCTGATGAAATCTACATGTCAGACTTTGACGAGATGAAGGTGCTGATGTCAGGGACACCGATGCGGACAAATATTTCTCTAATCTACATGACCTGAATCAAATATCTTGGACCCGAAATATCTAAGTTCAACCGCAAGTAATGGTATCTCTTGGACGATCAAGTAACAGCACAAAGGAAGCGTTACTGCGTTTTGTCACATTTCTTCACCAGTCAAGAAAGAACGTCTTCTGCAACGATGTTAGAGGTATTTTTTGACTCAGTCGGCATCGCATACAGTCATATTGACATTTCAATGACATCCCGTGCCAGTCTCAAGACTGTCAAAACGGGAACACCTTGCCTTCCCGCCCAATGGACCACTCAGTACATCTGTGGAAACTTGGAAGATTTACTGCCTTGACTGAAACAAACATCATGAGCACTGGTCATGGAAGGTTGTACTATGGTGGCATCTTGATGGACCTCCAAGGTGGTTCCCCTGTTAGCTTTGGATTAGTACAGAAACAGGAATTCACTCTACCCTAAACGCAACTGCGAATGTAGTTTCATTTGGACAGAAAAGTGGGAGCAACTAATGCTGCCACTACTTTACATCAAACTGGGGTTGATGAATCTCTAAACCCAGCCACAACAAGGCCTCTAACAGAACTCTCTGAGGACAAACGTAAGCTTGCCTTTTAACTGAATCACATAAGAATGTCATCGTATGCTTTGAATTCCCAAAAAGGTTCACTACAATGGGAAAGGCGGCTTGGAACAGATTTATCGCAGTACTTAGTGGTTTACTTGGGAATCACACGGCTCACGACTAAGTGAGGCTGGTTGACACGATAGTTGAGAACTAAGGCAAGATAGGTGTCTGTCAAACCCCGTGTTCTTGTTGCACTTGGATCATTTCAGGGGATCACTCGGAAAACCAAGGACAGTACAATGATGGGAATCTAAATATCGGGACTGCTTCAGGGCGGAGACACGGAGGCTCGTGACACCAGAGCCGGCGTTGTTTGGCGTTACACCCCGTGTTAACCAACAAATGACACCAGAGCCGGCGTTGTTTAGCGCTACAGCCCGTGTTAACCAACAAATGACACCAGAGCCGGCGTTGTTTAGCGCTACAGCCCGTGTTAACCAACAAATGACACCAGAGCCGGCGTTGTTTGGTGCTACAGCCCGTGTTAACCAACAAATGACACCAGAGCCGGCGTTGTTTAGCGCTACAGCCCGTGTTAACCAACAAATTACACCAGAGCCGGCGTTGTTTGACGCTACAGCCCGTGTTAACCAACAAATGACACCAGAGCCGGCGTTGTTTGGTGCTACAGCCCGTGTTAACCAACAAATGACACCATAGCCGGCGTTGTTTGGCGCTACAGCCCGTGTTAACCAACAAATGACACCATAGCCGGCGTTGTTTGGTGCTATAGCCCGTGTTAACCAACAAATGACACCATAGCCGGCGTTGTTTGGTGCTACAGCCCGTGTTAACCAACAAATGACACCATAGCCGGCGTTGTTTGGCGCTACAGCCCGTGTTAACCAACAAATGACACCATAGCCGGCGTTGTTTGGCGCTACAGCCCGTGTTAACCAACAAATGACACCATAGCCGGCGTTGTTTGGCGCTACAGCCCGTGTTAACCAACAAATGACACCAGAGCCGGCGTTGTTTGGCGCTACTGCCCGTGTTAATCAACAAATGACACCACAGCCGGCGTTGTTTGGCGCTACTGCCCGTGTTAATCAACAAATGACACCAGAGCCGGCGTTGTTTGGCGCTACAGCCCGTGTTAAATTACTGACACCATAGCCGGCGTTGTTTGGCGCTACAGCCCGTGTTAACCAACAAATGACACCAGAGCCGGCGTTGTTTGGCGCTACAGCCCGTGTTAAATTACTGACACCATAGCCGGCGTTGTTTGGCGCTACAGCCCGTGTTAACCAACAAATGACACCATAGCCGGCGTTGTTTGGCGCTACAGCCCGTGTTAACCAACAAATGACACCATAGCCGGCGTTGTTTGGCGCTACAGCCCGTGTTAACCAACAAATGACACCATAGCCGGCGTTGTTTGGCGCTACAGCCCGTGTTAACCAACAAATGACACCAGAGCCGGCGTTGTTTGGCGCTACTGCCCGTGTTAATCAACAAATGACACCACAGCCGGCGTTGTTTGGCGCTACTGCCCGTGTTAATCAACAAATGACACCACAGCCGGCGTTGTTTGGCGCTACAGCCCGTGTTAATCAACAAATGACACCAGAGCCGGCGTTGTTTGGCGCTACAGCCCGTGTTAAATTACTGACACCATAGCCGGCGTTGTTTGGCGCTACAGCCCGTGTTAACCAACAAATGACACCAGAGCCGGCGTTGTTTGGCGCTACAGCCCGTGTTAAATTACTGACACCATAGCCGGCGTTGTTTGGCGCTACAGCCCGTGTTAACCAACAAATGACACCATAGCCGGCGTTGTTTGGCGCTACAGCCCGTGTTAACCAACAAATGACACCAGAGCCGGCGGTGATGAATGAACCCCAGCACGGTGAAGGCCCTGTGATTGGCTCACTACGGACGACCCACCTGGCCGGGACAGGTGAGGGTTGGCCGAGCTCCGACCAATGGCTGCACGTACCTGCCCACGGCCTCTTTTTTATATTTATCTTTTCTCTTTTTTATTTCTCTCTCTGCTGCCACCAGGTACACCCAGCCATCAAGTGTCCGCTTCCTGTCCGCTGCCGCAGTGTTCCCACCAACCCTGTCGTGCTAGAAAGACCGACGTTCAATAGGACGTCTGGAGTCACCAGGCCAGGGCAGTTAGTTCACATCTTACATATCCTGACTAAAGCTTTTTATAAAAGTATTGTTGTAGGCACAATGTATATGACAAAACACAAACATAAAATAAATAAAAAACTATATTTTCCAAAATTACACCCATAAACATGATTCTATAAACAACGTTGTTATTTATGGAACAAATATTGGGATATTTTATGGAACTTTTTACAGATGGAAATATTAAGGTGAATTTATCAGGTTTCCAGGGATGCGTTTTTTTAAATGAAAATTTAAATTTAGACTTGTAGCTTTCGGGTGTGAAAGTCCCACTACAGTGCTGCACATTGTAAACACGTGGCCATGTGTCATATTTTTTCCTGAAGACAATTAACATAATTTCATTGACATATTGTCAATACAGTCAAAGTAAACAGTCTGTACTGTTTAAAAAAGATAATTATTTAATTAATTCCCATCCCTGGACACTTTTATTTTTCCGTTCATCATTACTCTTCATAATTCACCCTTCCATACCTCATCCAAAAAGGTTAGAAATAGTTAATATTTCACCTTGAAATAAATTTTGATTTTTCATTGAAAAGAAACTCATGCGGTGTAACTTCAAGTGTTGTTTCACAATCACAAGCCGCAATGCTTTATATTGTATATAATTATATATATACATGATACTATGTACAATGGCGCCAGCGCTGCAGAGTTTGGTGGAGAATCACCAGCAGGTCTCCAGCGACACCACGTATTTCACGATCTACGATATCCCCTGTAGAAATGTTTACAAAGCTAGAGGTCTAAATTGAAATATTAAAAAAGAAACTTATTCCTTGATGATTTCACCATAATATTGATACAGAGGATTGTTGCCAGTGATGGTTGACGGGAGAATATATTGATCTATATAAATAAAAGTCACCTCTCCCGTCAAAATAGACGCTAAAACTAAGAGCCATATTTTGTCAAATTCCGAAGATTCCAAGAATCCCTGATGAATCATGTGAAATCAAGGCGCGGACCATTAACTCGAAACCAGGGTCTCCAGGTCGGACATCTGTGTATACCAAAGCTGGTGTTGTGTCACTGGCCCGAGGCCGCTAGGTTGTAGAGACGGTCAATAGATG
The DNA here is from genome assembly GCA_030710605.1 of Cordylochernes scorpioides. Taxonomy (NCBI): domain Eukaryota; kingdom Metazoa; phylum Arthropoda; class Arachnida; order Pseudoscorpiones; family Chernetidae; genus Cordylochernes; species Cordylochernes scorpioides. The sequence continues at coordinate 593,942 of CP092870.1, read as the reverse complement.
GCGCTGGGTTTAGAGTTTGTTTGCCATGAGGTCTGTATTGTGATATAACTTTTAATAGATTGACTTCCCGACTGTACAATTCTGAGAACAGCCATGGATAACCCACACCAAAGTTTTGATTATAGAAAATGATAAAATCACCTCTCAAAGTAGAAATGAGCTATTTTTTTTTTCTAAAGATTTTAACTTTAAGAAGGTCATTTCATCTAATGCTTTTGTCTGTAAAATATATTTTTAGCTATATTGAAGCAAAGAACATTCTTAATTTTAATTATTCGTTACGAATAGATTGTTAATTTTGTGATGTTTGTATTTTTACTGCGCAGTGAACTTTTGTCACATTGTCTCTCTGGTGTTTCTTTCAACTTGCTCCATGTTTGTCCAGTGTAACACATTTTTAATTTTGTAAAGTATTCAATTAAGAAAATAGAACACTTATCGCGCGATAAGATATAAAATAATTAATTTAGAATCTTCTGATAAAAATTATAAAACGATAATAAAATTAATTTACAAAAGAGGCAACTCTAGATGTTTACGTATCATCATACACAGAGTAACAGATTATAGAAACAAATAAATAAATCAGTGATAAATAAGTTAAATCTCTCCCCTTGTGCTCCTTCCTTATTGAGAGTTGTGGCCTCACAGCTAAACTGGTCGTTCCTGTGTCAATGACGTCTCCGTCCTCCTGTCCAGATCGCCGTGGTATGACTTAAGACGTGCACAAGGTCCTTCGTGTTCCGGCGTCATCCCTGTTCTCCCAGTGGCTTCACGTCAGATAATGTCTTGGTAACTTGGTGGGGCCGAAGTACCGCTTCACCGTCGTACAGAACCTAGTCGCCAGGCTGTCTCTCTGTGTCTGGAGTTATAGTTCAACTTATTGATGTCTTGTGAGTTCAGAATGTGAAACACTGTAATCTGTATCGCTTCATCTGCTCTTGTTTCTATCTCTTGGATAAACTCGTCGCCATCTGTGGTTTCTGGATAGGGAAATAAGATGTCAAGGGAGGTTTCAGCGTCCTTACCATGGACCAAAAAGAAAGGTGTGGAGCCCGTTGATTCCTGTTTTGTAGTATTATATGCGAAAGTGATGAAGGGCAATATTTCATACCAATTCTTCTGTTCGAGGTCTATATACATCGACAACATATCTGCTATGGTTCTGTTCAGTCGTTCTGTTAGTCCATTGGGGATGATACGCCGTATTGATTCTTTCAATAATCCCGCAACAGTGAGTCAATTCCTGGATAAGCTTTGGCTGGAAGTTATGGCCCCGGTCCGTCACAATCTCTTTAGGTGCTCTATGAACTAGTATCACTTTCTCAACTAGGAATTTCGCGACTTTCTGAGCTTCTCCGGACACCAGGCTTTCTGTGATCGCATATTTGGACAAATAGTCAGTGCATATTGTGATATATATTTTCTTGTCACGTGATAGTGGGAGGCATCTAAGTAGATCAATGCCTATCTTTTGGGACAATCGGTTTGGAGGTGGTATAGGCATCAGGTGTCCAGGCGGCAGTTGAGATATATTCTTTTTTCGTTGACATTCCTGACAGTGTCTCACGTATTTTCTAACATTCCGATAGATTCATCTGGCCAACATTACTTCTTCCTGATTCTATGTGGGCGAAAATGGCCGCTCCATCCTCCTCCGTCTAACAGACCATCAAAGATGTATCGACAATAAAGACACCAGATATTGACCAGCATTTCCACAGTACACATTCAACTTACACTAGCAACATTATACCAATATAAGAAACAAACAAAGTCATCCCTTCTCAGAAGCCTTCACTTCAATCCAACTCAACAGTATTTAACCATAAAATTGACCTCTCTTCACAGTACCTGCACATATTTAACCAGAACAACATCCAATCTGTTCCCCTCTCATAGACATCTCACCTCCGTATCCCTGAACTTCCCCATTTCTTTCTTCAGTATTTAAAAACTCTCAATTCCTCTACCTTTCTAGATCCCTTTTATTTATCCTTCTTTTCAAACCACAACAAATCTGCACACAAAAGTTATTTCCCACTAAAATTTAAATAATAATAAATAATATTTTTAAAATGTCTACTTGTGTCTACTCACAGCCTGTCGAAAGACCTTATTGTCCGAAGCTCGTCAAGCTTATATCTCTTCAATAAAGAAGTTTGTCGCTGTTCGAGTTTATCTCTTGATAGCAATGGCGATTCCTCCTCTTGTAATTCGGATCAAAACTTTCTTCACTTAGAACTATACTAGAAACTTATACGCAAGAAATCCCTCCAACTGGCCAAGTGGAAATGTCATCTTCAACCTCCACTGTAAGAATGTGGGATTCATTCCTCCAGCTCTCCGTACAGAAGACTCCGTCCAGAATCTATTTTCAACAAAAACCATCCACAGAACCCACCTCCAACATCTACGTACACAAGGCTGCCATTCCATGATCCGATTCCTATCCAAGACTGGCAAAGGTCTAATAGCCCTCACTTCATCCTGCCTCCGCCTTTTTACGAGCTCCGACAGATCTTATAATCTCAATCACTATAGAAGTTGTATCACAGAACACTTCAAAATAGACATAACCGAAATACAACGGGCGCGGAAATACAACTTTCCCAATTTACTTCAACCAAGAACTGTTCCAGCAAATTCAACCTCTCCTGCACCAACCTCACACATTCTGCCTGGAAGACATTACTACAACCACGTTACTGTAGCCAGGCTACTGCACCATGTACAAGGCTAGGAAGAAACTACTGCAACCACGTTACTTTAGCCAGGCTACTGCACCATGTACAATGCCCGGAAGACACTACTGCAACCACGTTACTGTAGCCAGGCTACTGCACCATGTACAAGGCTAGGAAGAAACTACTGCAACCACGTTACTTTAGCCAGGCTACTGCACCATGTACAATGCCCGGAAGACACTACTACAACCACGTTACTGTAGCCAGGCTACTGCACTATGTACAATGCCCGGAAGACACTACTGCAACCACGTTACTGTAGCCAGGCTACTGCACCATGTACAATGCCCGGAATACACTATTGCAACCACGTTACTGTAGCCAGGCTACTGCACCATGTACAATGCCCGGAAGACACTACTACAACCACGTTACTGTAGCCAGGCTACTGCACTATGTACAATGCCCGGAAGACACTACTGCAACCACGTTACTGTAGCCAGGCTACTGCACCATGTACAATGCCCGGAAGACACTATTGCAACCACGTTACTGTAGCCAGGATACTGCACCATGTACAATGCCCGGAAGACACTACTGCAACCACGTTACTGTAGCCAGGCTACTGCACCATGTACAATGCCCAGAGACCAATCACCAAATGCGCGGCAAGACGCCCAGGCAATTACCGAGTGCAGATCACAATGGCCGCAATCTCCCCCGCATCTCGGCCATTTTTTACCCACTTACCCACCGCCGCGCGATAAGATCTGGTTCCCAGTCTGAATGGCAATTTTTAATTTGCAAAATTGGATGATGGATAGTTGTGACTCCCGTCAATTGTCCAACACAAGGATTAATTGACTTAGAACTGTGCAACGGCAGCCATGTTCCCGCCCGGGTCGAGCTGGAACGTAGCGGAGAAGGAGTAGGATCCTCTCCGAGGATGTCAAAGATTTAAAATATCAATTTTGTAACGCTCGGTGAGTTGGTGAAGCCATTATTTCTTTATTTGAAATTCGGTTTATTTAAAATCAATTATCAGTAAAATTATTCTGTATAAATTGGAGAATTGCCAAGAATATTTTGTGCCATTTTGGCCATTCTCCCATATTATAAAATGATGAGAAAAATATTGCTATCAAGAAAGTACTGAAGGATATCGAAGAAGGATTCAAACAGAAACAGCCGTTGGAAGGGCAAGAGGCAAAACTCTCTTTTGACAGTTTCACTACACAATAGTGATACATAAGATTCCAAGCAGCCAATCTGAACTAAAGTAAGCTTGCCTTCTTGGCAGGAAGTAGCGACCTGTTTGATAATTACACTGTTCTCGTCCTAAAGTGTCAAAGTCAGAAACTCCTGAACATGTGGTGAAAGAGACAGAACAAAAGTCGGTATGGATCTTCTTACCAGGTAACAATTACAAATTTATGATTAAAAATCGCTGAGGTTTGGATTTATCTAAATTACTGCAGCCAGTCAAGAACGATATTTCCTTTCAAATTCGTACTGACAAAAATGAGGTTTGTCAAGTTAAAGAAACCTTTTCACTAACGTAAAGATGCCTGTAATCTATATATATAAAATTGAATGTCTGTTTGTTTGTTTGTTTGTTTGTTTGTACTCTATAGATTCAAAAACCATACATCCAATCGCCGTGAAATTTTGGGATATTATTAGGTATATCACCGGAAAGGTTTTTGAAAAATAATTTCATGAATATCTTGAATATCCTTAGAGTTATTTGCAGATTTGTAGATTTAACTCGCAAGCAGCGCCCCCATTGTGAGGATGATAACAAGTTTTCTTATCACTAAGAACTAAGATGATTTTCTATATGATATAAAAAGCCAACAATGAAGAGTGAATGTAATATAAAAAGCCAACAATGAAGAATGAATGTAAGATAAAAAGCCAACAATGAAGAGTGAATGTAAGATAAAAAGCCAACAATGAAGAATGAATGTAAGATAAAAAGCCAACAATGAAGAGTGAATGTAAGATAAAAAGCCAACAATGAATAGTAAATGTAATATAAAAAGCCAACAATGAAAAATGAATGTAAGATAAAAAGCCAACAATGAAGAGTAAATATAATATAAAAAGCCAACAATGAAGAATGAATGTAAGATAAAAAGCCAACAATGAAGAGTAAATATAATATAAAAAGCCAAAAATGAAGAGTGAATGTAAGATAAAAAGCCAACAATGAAGAGTAAATGTAATATAAAAAGCCAACAATGAAGAATGAATGTAAGATAAAAAGCCAACAATGAAGAGTGAATGTAATATAAAAAGCCAACAATGAAGAATGAATGTAAGATAAAAAGCCAACAATGAAGAGTGAATGTAAGATAAAAAGCCAACAATGAAGAGTAAATGTAATATAAAAAGCCAACAATGAAGAATGAATGTAAGATAAAAAGCCAACAAAGAAGAGTAAATATAATATAAAAAGCCAACAATGAAGAGTGAATGTAAGATAAAAAGCCAACAATGAAGAGTAAATGTAATATAAAAAGCCAACAGAGTGAATGTAAGATAAAAAGCCAACAATGAAGAGTGAATGTAATATAAAAAGCCAACAGAGTGAATGTAAGATAAAAAGCCAACAATGAAGAGTGAATGTAATATAAAAAGCCAACAATGAAGAATGAATGTAAGATAAAAAGCCAACAATGAAGAGTAAATGTAATATAAAAAGCCAACAATGAAGAATGAATGTAAGATAAAAAGCCAACAATGAAGAGTAAATATAATATAAAAAGCCAACATTGAAGAGTGAATGTAAGATAAAAAGCCAACAATGAAGAGTAAATGTAATATAAAAAGCCAACAGAGTGAATGTAAGATAAAAAGCCAACAATGAAGAGTAAATGTAATATAAAAAGCCAACAGAGTGAATGTAAGATAAAAAGCCAACAATGAAGAGTGAATGTAATATAAAAAGCCAACAGAGTGAATGTAAGATAAAAAGCCAACAATGAAGAGTGAATGTAATATAAAAAGCCAACAATGAAGAATGAATGTAAGATAAAAAGCCAACAATGAAGAGTAAATGTAATATAAAAAGCCAACAATGAAGAATGAATGTAAGATAAAAAGCCAACAATGAAGAGTAAATATAATATAAAAAGCCAACATTGAAGAGTGAATGTAAGATAAAAAGCCAACAATGTAGAGTAAATGTAATATAAAAAGCCAACAGAGTGAATGTAAGATAAAAAGCCAACAATGACGAGTGAATGTAATATAAAAAGCCAACAATGAAGAATTAATGTAAGTTAAAAAGCCAACAATGAAGAATTAATGTAAGTTAAAAAGCCAACAATGAAGAGTAAATCTCTCTTCTATATATAAAAGTCAATTTCTGTCTGTCTGTTTCGCGATAAACTCAAAAACTACTGAACCAATTGGTACCAAATTTTGCATGTCGCTTTTTATAAACCTGAGGAAAATTTTCGACTGCATTTTGATTTGTATTTTTGACTATTTTTTTTTTCATTTGAAGAACTTTTTTATACGCGGACTAATCCGGAATGGAATGAATACCTAAATATGGCCATTTTTTTAAGCATCGGTGGTTCAGTGGTAGAATGCTCGCCTGCCACGCGGGCGGCCCGGGTTCGATTCCCGGCCGATGCATTTTTTTTTTACAATTTTTAAAACTCATTTATATTATCTTATATATATAAAATTGAATGTCTGTCTGTACTCTATAGATTAAAAACCACACATCCAATCGCCGTGAAATTTTGGGATATTATTAGGTATATCACCGGGAAGGTTTTTTAAAAATAATTTCATGAATATCTTGAATATCCTTAGAGTTATTTGCAGATTTGTAGATTTAACTCGCAAGCAGCCCCCCCATTGTGACGATGATAACAAGTTTTCTTATCACTAAGTTTGTTATCTTAAATATTATTTATCAAAAGTAAGATTATCTCAGGATGACACGGCAATTTATTTGCGACAAGAATAATGATACAATTCCAAGGCGAAGATACTATTCCTTTAACTTCCAATTACCGAGGGAATCAATTAATATTGATTTTATTCAACTTATCGAGTATTTCTCAAGGGACCGGGAAAAATGTTCACTAGATAAAACTATGATTTTCTAATGTAGAAAATTAGGAAAGACAAAATTCAGGATGACAAGGCACACAGGGACCGGGAAAAAATGTTCACTTTATCGAGAGATTCAAATTTACGAGTTTCAAATTATCAAAATATATCTTTTTTTTTTAAATAAGTTTTTAGAGAATTGTTTTAACAAATGTTCGCTAGACAAACCTTTACTCGGGTAAAACCCCGGGCGAAGCCGAATACGTTTTATAAGCTTAAAGAGAATTGTTTTAACAAATGTTCGTTAGACAAACATTCACTCGGGTAAAACCCGGGCGAAGCCGGGCACATCCGTTTAGTAATAAAGTAAAAGAGCGAATTGTACAAAATATACTTCTTCATAAAACTTTTCATAGAGACTTAGGATCGTCGCAAGATTGTGCCATAACTGCTAGTTTGTTGTTTGAAGAGTTGATTCTAATATTCGAACTAATTCAATAATATATACACAGTAGTCCACATTTTATTTTAAAATAACTAATTTGTAGGTTTTCGAGTAACTTTCGGTGCAGTTAACCTAAGATTGAGCCGAAAATAAATTCTAATTTAGTGTCTCCTACATACCTGGGTAGGTCTCCGTGGGCTGTTAGACCGGCGGCTGGGACGGATCTTGTCATTTAGAAAGAAACTGTTGGTCTGGTAGAATTGGAAGATAGAGATGGCCTGACCGCGCGGCTTTGAGAGTTCTAAAAATACACTTCGGTCAGAAATTTTATTTAGTCGACGATTCGACAAAAATCTTTTGTCCCCGCCCGGAAAAAATGTATAATAAAACATTTTAACACAGGGACAAAAGATTCTTGTCGATACGCCGACAAAATAAAAGCTGCTTTGACCGAAATGTCTTTTATTTCTAAAAAGGTGAAAAGGATCAAATCAATTTTAATATTTTTATGAATAAACAGCAAATTTTGAATATTAACGTAAACCAATTTACATAATAGTGAGTAACTAACTTCGATTTAGCGATAGTCAGGGACGCCATTTATCGGTGCATCGAGGAAACAAAGATCAGTATTACAAAGTTCTGACCACTCTACCGCACAGAATACCAAACTGTGAAAGCCACCTCAGCCCGTCGTGTACGTGGCAGGGAAATTCGAGGATAAACGGAAATAAATATTTAAAACGCAATTAACTTTAATGTCTTGGTATTTTGAATCTTTACCGCACACATGGAAGCTGACATTTTGTATTTGTTTTCTTCTCCCTATTGGACCTTACTCAGATTGGACCACATATCTTCCATACTGGAGTCTTCCTTGATGTTCCAACCTTTGTCTCCTCAGTACGTGTAGGACACCCGTGACTCTCAGCCGAGAAATACAATTCCAATATTGGCAGATCGTGGTGGGGTCGTCCTCTATTCACAGCTATCTCTGGAATCCGTGAAGAAGCCTCAGAGTTGACAGAAAAATTCCAATTCTCTATTCCCTCTATTCTAATTTTAAAACACGAGAACACAATGTAGCGTTAGCTCTCGCTCTAACTGGGCCACGAGCTTTCAAGCCAAAGGCCCAATACAATTAAACTGCTCTTAAGGAAATCATCTTATATACACATTACCTAATATTTACACATACCTAATAATAAGATAAAAATTATTGTGAACTTATTTTTTACAACTGAAAAATGATAATATTTATATAAATATAATAAAATGAGTTATATATATGATAATTTTTCTATATTTTCAGATTCAAATACGTTTTTAATAATTTTAAACTTATTATTGGGCATGCAAATATTAGGTAGATGTGCATATAAGAGATGTTATATCGTATTAGCGCCACGAAGAAAAACCTTTTAGCTTGTAAGCTCGTGGCCCAGTTTGATCGAGAGCTAAAGCCACCAATCATTATAAGGTCACGTGATTTTAAATGTAGCAATTTATGTCTATTGTTCCGGTGTCACAGCTCAAGTCCTAGCGATGGACGCGTGCTGGGTTCCTTCAAGAAATTTCAAATGATTTCTCCGGATGGGAAACGTCCCAATAAATAGATGACGGTCTACTGCGATTACTGTCGGTCTCTATTATTTCTAAGATGGCCGGTTTCCAGAATGGAGGAGAATTTAGAACTTGTCGCTATATCGAGGATATCAACGTTAAATCAAAGTTTAATTTATAGGAATTGTGAATTTATAGCGTTTATATAAACGACAGAATGGTTTTATCATCAACTTTGTGTGTTCTCACAAGCTTCAAGTAAATATAAAACACTGCTTCGTGGGCAGGGCCGTTAGATCCGAGAAAACGGGGACCACTGATTCAGCTCCCTCTATTGCACTGGTGGTAGCTCGAGATACAACTTACACTTTTGATTTCTTTGCTGTCAACGGCTGCTTAGTGAGATTTTCAAATATTTTCGCAATTCATGTTTTATTGCTGGAAACAATATCTGTGGACCAAATCTGGAGTAGAGGGGAAGCCGCATCTCTCCACAGAAGGCTGGCCGAGCAACTTGTCGCCAGCGCGTGACCACAGAACTACTCTGGAGTCTTGCGAATTTAAAAAAATGACCGCTCTAATTCTAGGTTGACTAGACGGCTTCGCCTTTTGTGGTTGCGCTTTCCCCGGTTTTCTTCATTCCATTGACTCTCTTTTAGACAGAAGGCTAAGATATGGTCTCGTGGTCTTAACCCTAGCTACAACTGAATATTGATGCGGCGGGTCGATTCTCCTTCATTTAAAAACTTGACTCTTGCAGTCAGTCGTACCAACATCAGGGCTGAATATTTTAATGATCCCGATAGTGTTTTTCCTAGAAAGTTCCGAACTTGCTGAGATTTGTTTACTTTCAAACGCCTGCCACACGGTCACTATGTGAGACCCAAATCATTCCTACTTATGGATGGAACGGCCTCTTGGGATGACAACCAACACGAAGCCTGCACGTTCACCAGACTGAATTCCTGTTGAACATGTTTAGAGCATCTTAGTGAGGCGATTTTTAACCATTTCAACCCCCTTACTCACACGTGAATACACTCCTTTGACACAATTTTGTCACCAAGTCAGCCACGAACAGTGCCTGAATGTCATGTCTTATCCCCAGCCAATGTATTTCCCTCCGTATCATTTCTCTCCATTGAGACTAAGTTAACCTCAATTTGCATATCCTTAAAGTAATTTTAAAACTGTTTTATGGATCTCCAGAACAGATTGAGAATGCAATCATTTTTTTTAAACGAATTAAAGTTTCCTATTTTTATTATTCAATTATTATTTGTCCCAATATTTTTTCATAGACATTCCCCTTATACTCATAAATGTTGAGGTTTGTAGTCGCCCTACTTACTCAGTTAATTAAAATATTTTGTGTAACTATTGCTCTAATCTTGGAAACCAAATTTCTACAGGTCTTCAATCGCAATATTCTTTAGGCTTCAGGATTGATAAACTACCGTTGTTGCTCAAACCTTGTTGCTCGTTGTTGCGGCAGAGAGTCCGTTTTGAAAAATTGCTTCAAGGGTTCCAGTCCTTGCACAAGCCCAGTGAGTTCTAAGACCTAAATGGAACCTCTGCAATGTGAGAACATACTTTCAATATAAGCCGTGCCGAGCTGCACGATGTGTACTTGGGACAGGCCACGACCTTTCTCTTCCACAATGCCTAAATTAACAGAGACTAAATCAGCGCTTACAGTAAAACCTCGCTATAGCAAACCCCAAATGTGAGACTGAACTTTTGCTTCACTATCGCCAAGATTCGGTATATGGTATTTTGTGAATAGGCGATTTATTGGCAAAATCAAAAATTAATTCATTAAACTCTGCAATGAAACTGTTTGATTCTATTGTGATGGCTGTTTTGATGTATGCTGCTCCAATTTGGGCAACAGAGTATGAAGATTTATTAGACCATATACAAGATACATTTATTCGTAGGTTCTTGAATTTGCCTAGATATACACCAGGATACATAATAAGACCAGAAACAGGCCGCGTCTCATTAATAATAACAGCTCTGAAATTGACCTTGAAATATTGGCTGAGGGTGCTGAGTATGGATACAAATAGATTGCCTCGAATATGTTTAAATAGAATGAGGCAAATATCCTGTGCTACAGGTGCGCCCATCGGGTTTTTAAAACAATTAAGCAATTTACTCAATAATAACGGATCCTCGTGGCTTACTTATTGTAATGATCCTGATTCACTAAGGAATGCTATCCCAGGAATATTAAGAACTGCGATAGAGCAAACAATACAAAATGACTTAACAAGAATAACCCAATCAAAGTTATATTCCCACTATAGAGATATATATACAACGTTTACCACCTAAGAATATTTCTTAAGTGAACTCCCTTTTCCTGTCATCAGATTAATCGCACAATTTAGAACCCTTTCAATTTTTTTCAGAGAACATCATCTGATTTTATTGAGGCGTGAAGACCTGAAATGCACTTTCTGTGGATCAGGAATAACAACGGAGATGTTGCACTACTTATTTGACTGTGCTGCTCTGTCTGAGGAAAGACGAAAACTAAATGATAAAACGGGGCAACTTTGTCCTTCATTTCCGGCACTAATTAATGAAATATCAAAAAATAGGTATATAGCGATGGCGATATTTGGATTCCACAAGACTATATCCCGGAAAAAGGCCACACAGTGTTCTCCCCATCCATTGTGAACTGGCGAATCCTGTATAGGGCGAGAGGCCCTAAATAAAGGCTTTTTGTTGTTGTTGAATAGGCGATTATGTTAGGTTCGTTATAAGGAAAGATTCACTGTATCGTCGGTTGGCGAAGTTCTACTATGGATGCTGGCGTTCAGCGGGATGGCAGTCAGAGGTCCCCGCTGGATGGACTAGGGGGTGTCGAGGTATCCAAACCCTGGGTGAGCGAAATGGCAGCCATCTAAGACAGCCGCGGCGGGGTTATCCCCGAGCCACTAAACGGCGGCTGAGATAAGAACAATCGCGGGAAGCAACACGACACTTCCAGCCTTATCTAGGCGTCAGTCTGGAATGCGGGGGTCTGGCTTGGAAGCTTTGATTGAGTTCACCATTTCCTACAATGGGATTCCTTCACTGCGAGTTTGTCAGAGAGAGCATGCCATTATTGCGTTTCTTACAAAACCTAGTTGGTGCGAAGGCCAGCTAATGGCCCAGAAACTCCAGAATTGTTAAAAGTTGTGATCTTCCTTGTCTGTGGAGACAATGCCCTCCGTGCAGGCCCATGCTACGAAGGATCTAACGTACGCCTGAGCACAATACCCTCCGCGCAGACCTGTGCCACTCCACGTGTGGGCTAGGTATCTCCAGCCAGGTCAACGACAGGTTCACCAAACCCAGCATTGCCTCGGAACACAACATTTGAAAACTCTTCGTTCTCGGCCCTAGCTTCACTCCACTTCCACTATGATTGCTGAAATATTTCCAGGCTCAACTCTGATGTAACTTATAATTCTAAGACTACAAATAACATGGCTCATCAAGTTTCTTTTCCCTGGTGCTCATCAAATTGAGCCCAGGAAGCCAGGGTTTATTGCTCCAAGCGTGATGGGATTAAAGTCTGTTAGTAATTATCTCCCAGTGTTCTCCACACATTCCTAGATGTCTCTCTCCCAGATATCGCATATTCCCTAGAACGACCGGGAGACACTCCAGCAGAAATGTAAACAAACATTCAGGTAACACAAGTTTCCCTGGTGGAGACCCTCCTTCTACAGAGGGAGTTTCGTTTTTAAAAGAAAGATATTTAGCAACGCTGTAACTCACGAAAGAAATACGCGATTTATATCCGTGTTATAAAAAATCTCTAAAAATGCGTTAAAGGCCAAGTTTTTGTGTTCTCAAGCCGCTCCATGTCAAAACCTGCAGAATGAAAAATAATTGGCAGGTGAGAGAAAATGGAAGAATGTTGTTACACTGGACAATGATGGCATCCACCGTTTACTACGACAACTCTCAAATAAACATCCTTAGGTCAAACATTGCAAGAAGGGTTTCTCAAAGAGCTTAATAATAGCTGAAGTCTTATGTTACAATGGGTAACTTCCAGTAAAGAAGGTGAACCCAAATGTCAAGATCAAATCTACCAAATCTTACACCCATTATTCGTCCACGAAGTCTCGATATTGTATCCAGGTGACTTAAGATCCGTGTGGCTGCACCAGGATAGGGCCACGAGTAATGCCCGGTGTTCAGCACACCAATGCCTAAAGGTGAAGATAAAATACACCGGAATTTTGCGTACATCTCTTTTAAGTACATCCTTACCAGATTACCAGACTTAGCTCACATAGATTTTTGTGTTTTTGGCTTGTTGGAAATAACTCTTATATCTAGAAAACCGGAGACGCTGGTTGGTGTCTGGAAGGTCGCTAAGGACGGTTGGATGGTCTTGGCCAAAGTATTGTACGACCTGGAGACATCTATGTTGGCAGACGTCACAAGGCTTACACATAGAAAGCCACAAGTTGTTCAAACATGTGTCAATACAGTTTGTGATGCATGTATCTGTAGAAATGTATTGTACTCAGACACTGCACGATGGAGTTGACTCCATAGGACTTTATTAAACCATGGTGACGACATAGAATATTGTACAGCGAATAAATAACATTTACATTTATTTACAATTTCACCTGGGCACGATGGATTTATTTTATATACAGAATCCCAAATAAAAGTTTGTTGATATTTTTTTCCTCTACAAAATGTAAAATACACAAATTTCTTCCCATTAGAGTTCCATGTATTATCGAAAGTTTGCAGAAATCGTCACTGAGGCGGGAGGTAGAGGGGCAGCGCCCAGACGTGCTGCGGCCAGCCAGTCCGGCCCTTCGTCCGCTTGTCGGGGGCCGAGCAGCCGGCGAGCAGGCTGGCCTGGACACACCACAGTCAGGTAGGATGGTCCCAGCAGCCGAGCGGCAGTCGAGGGCGTCGCTGGGTCTGCCACTTGAGGCTCTCACAAGGGCCCGTTCTTCTCGGCCTGGGAACGGCCGGCGGCAAAAAACTGCCCGCTGCGTCACTGGCGGTCTCCTCTCTCCCAGCCACTTTTATTTACCAACTGTCTATCAACCAACCTGCGTACTCCACAATTGTCCTTCGACACCAATTGTGTTAATGGCTTAGAGAATCCTCATCTAAAACTTGTACATTGTATTATACAACAACAACAAAAATTAAGGACACCCGTCCCATCCAGGATTCTACCAGATGGGTAAACAGAGGTAACATTTATCCACAGAAAGTGGAGAATAACATCAATCTTTCCTCAAGTTGGGTCCCTCTTCTGTGCTGCGCCTTTTGACTGCGCTGTTCTCCAGACTTTGTGAAAGGCCAATGCATTGGTCTTTCTTTTCACCACTTTTTCCAATAAAACATATGGCGAACTGTCTTCATAAGCAATCTATTGGCGGAGAATTACTCTCTCATCCTGCAGAGCCGCGGACATTAAAACATGAAGTGTGGAAAGACCTTGTATTATACAAGTTGTATGCTTCCAGCCCGTGTCCCGCACTATCTACACCCATCAGCTCTTCAGTCGAAGTAACCTACACAGATTCATAATGGCGAATAACTTTGCGAAACGTCTCTGTCATTGTCTAATGGACGAGCTATAAGTTCGGGCCATTTCACCAGATTGTTGAAGATCTGTTTAGATTTCTAAAACAGCCTTTTGTCGAAGAGAGAAAGAAGCAAATTGCCCAATATTCTTCCTCTGCGTAGATCCAGGATTTGGTCCACTCTCGTAGCGTATATTGTTGCATCATGATTAATGCGCGTATTTTAAAAAATATTTATAATATTATTATCAATATATTCAAAATCTAAATTATATATTTATTTATTTTATAAAACAGATTATTACTATAAAATATTATGTACTATAAAACATTTGTATTTTGATACACTAAAATACCCCACCTGCTTTAAACTTTGATGTGATAAATAAAGAGAAATTCTAGGTGCTACCTAAATATATAGATGTCTTATTATTGACTGGTTTAACCTTGTAGAATGGTTGAGACACGTTCTGGAAAGATGCAAGACGCGTCCGAGGAGAGAATCAAGACTGAAGAATCTGTCAAACCGCAGCCTGGTGCAACAATATGCACTCGATGCCGAGCCAGGTTTATAGATGCTGTCCAGCGGAGTATGTTCCCTCAACCCACACAGACTCAACAGCTTCAATTCTAAAACACCAATAGGGATTTTTCAAGCATCTATCCTCTAGATGTCTAGATCTTAGAAAAAATGGGAAAATCGTTTTAAGTGGTTTTGTACTTCTCTCTTTCCTTCCCACTTCCACAGAGCAAACTTTGCTAAATTACCTTCCAGCAAACAATATTCCAAGGTAGCAATTCACCCAGGACGAACTGCCCAAGGTAGTAGTTCACCCAGGACGAACTGCCCAAGAGGTGCGGACTCTCCCATGAAGACTAGCTGAGCATGTGAGGTGACATTATCTCATCTGTGGTCGAGCCATTTTATAGTTCAGTATTTTCAGGCGTGCGATACGTTGTGTCATCAAAATATATAAATACATAAAAAAACGCTTAAAATGATATCAATCAATTATAAATATTTAAATTAATTTTTAATAATTATAAAAATAATGAGAAGTGAGTGTTTAGACGATAAAAACATGGCGAAGGAAGACGAGTTTCTTTTAGAAGTGAGTGGATTACAAACACACATATACACGCCTGGTGTAGGTTGTGTACATATGGTATGTATGCACAGTCGAAATGCCCCACCGATCAATACGCCAGCCAGAAATGTCGGCAACTAGAGACGTTACAATTGTGGCGAGGGATGATCCCTGGGCAAACAGCGGAATGGCGACCACGTCATTAATCCGCCGCCATTTTACCCGATTGGATTCTTCTACGATCCAACATGGCGGCGGTGATGTTTGCCAGGTGGCCCTGTTCGTCTGCTCTTTTGTCTTCTTGCCCAGAGGACGCCATATTTCATAATTTGGTCACATGATGTTGTAATGGAGCACTCCGGGTAATTGGGCATTTAGCTCCCGACTGTTGTTGTTTATGTTTGGGACACAAACTAGGTAAGTGATTAAGTCGAACATAGAAACTTCATCGTCGAGCTCTGGATTGAGACAGGAGTCACAAGTTGGCTGAGTTGAGGCCATTTTTACCTCTCGTACATTTGGCGATTTAGCTCCACACACCAGCGATATTCATCTGGAGCGTTTACAAAATAGTAAAAATATATTTTTTCACATTGTGTTTTTTACAGAAGAGATAAAGAGAGGGGTGGTGGTTTCACTATTTGGATTCTAATTGTAAATGAAACTTAAACGATGAAACTCTCAAACAAGTGCCCTCTGTGGAAGGAATGATCGCCGGCTACCGTGACACACACAAAATACATTTCACGAAATTATATGATAATTGTTAAGGTATTGGAAGTTGTTGATATAACCGGAGTTTTGTTAGCAACTCTCGAAACTTAAAAGCCACTTAGCATGCGCCGGCAACGGACATCGCACCTGTCCTGTAGTAATCATTGATTTCGAGCAACCCTCGATATTGACTTCGATTAGAGGATTAGTTTCACATACGTGTAAGGAAAGTATTCGTGTTACACAGGGATAATTCGTGTTACACAGGGATAATTCGTGTTACACAGGGATAATTCGTGTTACACAGAGATAATTCGTGTTATAGGAATAAATTGTGTGCAGGAAGAAATCGTCGACAATCCGGTTTATATAGCACGACCCCAGTAACAGACCGCTCCCATTGGTGGAGCGTCGTGCGAGCTGCGCCATATTTGCATATGCGTGCAACAATGACGAGCCCGTACAACAAATTTTGGCCGTTCACGTGGCTCAGGTGAATACTTGGCTCCGTCTTAAAGCCGAGGGATTGATTCCCGGCACTTTACCTCTTGGGAACAACCCTCACTGACAATGGAGGAAAACTTCCTCTCACGTTACAATAGACAAAAACTCTGCGCCATCTATTGGTCGTCACTTCAACCCAGCGGAGGTCGCAGTAGTACGTTCGCCGTTGGGCAGCCTCGGCAACTCTACATGCCTTGTTCCCAGATTAGGATGTCCTACCATTGACGACCAGATTGTTTGGAATCTGTGCGTTGTTGATACGATCCCGCCGCCATGTTGGCAGAATTCCAGCCCAGTCCTGCTGCTCAAACACGGCCCGGACACTCACTAGCCGCGTGCTGCTGGCTGGGAGCGCTGAGGAAGTTTTGTGTGAACCAAGCGATGCTCCCAATCAAGTATTTTGTTCGACAACATTTTGATGAACAAACTTGCCGGTGTGGCATTGAATAAAATTTGACAGCGTGTGGAAGGACGTGTTGTGGCGCGGCTTGAAGCACTCGCAGCAAGATGGCCGGCCATGGGCACTGAAGATGACAGGGGATCAGCAACAGCCGACTTCACTCTGGTGTCGTCTGACTCTCGGTAGAGGAGCTGTCAGAGAGACGAGAGAGGTGTGACGACGAGATTGTGGTTCCATGGGAATCAGCGGCCCCATGATCAACATGCTGATTCCACGATAGGGAACAAATAGGGCGGAATATGCCAGCCACGTTCCTGGGGTCAACTTGACTGGGGTAGAATTAAATCTAAATGCAAACTATTTAAAGCGCGTATGTTTCTTTCGAGTAAAACAATTTTCCACTGCCCTTACTGCAATGGTAATAAATGGAAAAAACATGCGCGCTGTAAAATAGTTTACATTTTTAACAACAGAGGGCGCGTTAATACATCTTGTAGAATTACATTAGTCAATGACCGCGCCACAGAATGTAGTATAAACATCTCTTTTATTCGTTTATAATAATTTATAATGAAATATGTATGTGATTAACAAACAAAATTTCCATTTAGTGTTGGCCGTCTCAGGCGGGCGTGGCTCCACCCCATTGCCGCCAATCGAATGGTGCGCGTGGCGGTGTAAAAATACCGCCGCAAGATGGACGGCGTTGCTCGCGTGTGTCCTCCCACTGTGTGGTCCAGCGGGGCTCCCTGCTTGTTCCTCACTGAGCGAAATCGTCCTTTAAAACGAAGTTTCATAACTTCAACCATTGAGTCTGGGGGTCGATGGGAGAAAACGAGTTTGATAAAAAAAAAAAAACTCTCTGGATTAAAGGACAGGAGAGGATAAGATTCTGTCAGTTCTAATATGGCTGTTGGACTCCACTCACGTACATGACGTTCGTCACTTCCGTGGTTTGGGAGAGATCAGAATTATCGACACAGTGCTCTTGTTCGCTTTATATTTTTGATAGCGTTACTTTGGAAAACATAAGATTATGTAAAAAGAAAGAGCTCCAAGAGGCTCCCAGGTATTGCCCTGTACAAGACCACGTACTGAAAGGGAGGAGAGCTAGGCTCCGCGGCACAAGACTACGTACAGAAAGGGGAGAAACACTCCAGACCCTACAAGATTAAGCTATGTACAGAAAGGGGAGAAACACTCCAGACCCTACAAGATTAAGCTATGTACAGAAAGGGGGGAGCCGCGGTGTTTTGCCACCTGCAGCCGCCGTCATCTTCATTAAGACTGACGGAATGTCCCAAATATAGCGGCAACTCGATCGGCAAAGACGCCGCTACAATGGGGTGCGGGGGTGGGACACAAGATTGATGCCCGTCCCGCCCCAATTGACGCAGCAAAAAATACGTCACCCACAATACGTCATCGAGCACAACTAGCGACAGGAGCTCCGTTTTTTGGCTGCAACCTTGATTTACTCGGCCTGCGGGCAGCTTCAGCTTTTTGCGGCTCTTGAGGGGCCATGCTGTATGGGCCCATTGTTTCAGGGAATGCCGGGACACTCCCTTCGATTCTTCCTGAGCCCAGATATCGGAGCCTCATTTTATCTGATCTCTCACATTTAGCACATAAGACTTTACACTATAGTTGCCCCTCTTTCTTCCCCAGTAACAACAAAAGTGACTATTTTTAGTGAGGAAGTTTTTACAGAGAGTTCTTAAGTGAAATATTGAATGTGTCAACCCGGTGTTTGGCCCGACATGTCGCTAGCAGCAAGCAGCCATGCTGCAGACAAGGCCCCTCCTTCAGACACATAGCCAGCTCCCTGAACAAACTGTCTTCAAGCTTGCCATTCGATGGCAGGCGCTGAATTACCCCTTACGACGGGAGCTGAAAGACCCAAACGGTTATGTGAAAACGTTTCAACAAACCAATTTAAATTACTCCGCACAAATCAACTTTATCATCTCAGCTCTATTCCGTGATGTATATGGCCAGAGATCCGATTTGTTTTCAACTTCAGCGTCTTCAATGTCACAAAGTTGTCTTGGGGCAGGAACAGCTTCTTTCTACCCTCAAGTTAGGCGACATGACTGTTATTGGAAATGAAATAAATAAAACACGTATGTTTATTTTACACATAAAACAAACTTCTATTTTTTCATCGCAGAAAGGAAACATTCGTGTTTTCATTATTTATATATTGATGGCGAATTATTCCCTTATACAGACTGTTATTGTTTATGCATAATTCGTATAAGTCTAACATCGCATTAAAACAATATGGTTCAGGTGATGTATAACAAGACGATCAAAGCTTCTTCAACCACCAATCTATCTATAAGCTAGCCACCATCTCCTCAGCGGCGAAATACGCGATATACGTATTCTTGGTAGATCGCGAAATACGTGGTGTCGCTGAAGACTCACTGGCGATTCTCCACCAAACTCTGCAGCGCTGGCAGAGGCGCCATATTCATTGTACATAGTGTATATAATCCATATTATCTTTTTTTTAAAATAGTGCAGACTATGCACTTTGCATGTATTGACAAGATGTCAATAAAATTATTTTAATTGTCTATAAGCTAGCATCTTAGAAATCTCATCACCAAATCTAATAGACAAACCCAATATTCAATCCAACGCAAGAAACTCAAACCAAGGCCAAGAACCCAATACCACGAACGTTGGTGAAGCCGGCCGATCAGCCCACAATAGACTGGTGAGCGAACACAAGTTCTGTTCCAACGTCCTTTGGTTTACCAGAATTCTTCACAGAACTGTAATATTTTTGTTATGCCAGATGTCAGGGATATCGGGAGCAAGTCTTTTAACATCTCTTATGTATCCATTAATTACGACAGGATAAATAAACATTGAGTTGCCAACACAGAGATCAATCCTTTAGACGAAGTCACTAGATCCCTGTGTATATACCTCACACTTGTTATTAAATAATTATATTAAAGAAAACGACATCCCTCAGCACTGGACATTATACTAAATAGCCTTCATATAAGAGGATGTTTTAAAATATATTTGAAGTAAAACGGCTTGGAGAATGTCAGTTATATTTAAGACTAACCTGGAGGAAAGAGCGACTTTCGCTTGAAAGCCTGCGTAGGTGGAAATACAATTATTATTTAAAACAAAATATCAATTTTCGTTCCCACTTGGTAGGAGCAATATCGTGCCCATGGCGTGAAACACCAGGGTCGAATTACCGCAAGATGATGCCGACGTCAGTACGTCGTGTGTATTAATGTTGGAATGAGAAATGTATACAAAGCTGACCGAGGTACAATGCTTGCCTGAATGGGTTCAACTGCTTCTTCAATCTTGTTAATCCTTCACCAATGTCGTCAGCCTCCCAACCAACGGCCCACGTGGTGACAATCCGTCATAATTTGTCCGCCGGAAGCGTGCGCCGGTGTAAAGGGCGGAAAGAAATGTGATCGCAGCGGATTACACCTGGTACTTGCTGACATCATCACTTAGTGCCGGCGCCTTCTTGGCTGCGTGTTGGGATCCTCCCGGGTGGATTTGGAAAGGAAATTTAATGACAAAAAATGTTGTTCTACCCAGCGTTTTGACAAGGGCTTTCCTTTCCTCGCCCGGGTAACAGGAAATGTGACTCATCGTGGTAGAACTGATTCAAGGTCAGTCCAGTGTGGCCTCTCTACCTTCCTCTGGGCCAGTTTTAAATTGGGTGAATTCCTTGGAGAATTTTTCTGTCTCTTGGGAACGCGGACTTGACCGACCCAGGTAATTTTTATATGGAAGGTTCTGCAGGGGAGGTTCTGTCAGGGGAGGTTCTGAGGAAAGGTTCTGGTTTCCAGAACAAGCTCAACGACCTGTTGACCCACGTATTCCATGCCGACATTTCTAACCGCGGTTTCCCATACCGCCATATTTCCCTCACATTCATTGATGCAGAAGTCATCAGGGTATTGGAGAGGTTGGTGCCAAATATAAAATAATAAAATCGCTCCACAAGGGGCTCCACTCCGTGACATGGATCCCCGGTCTGCTACTACATGGCACACGGTCACCCTCGGGCTGAGTCCGCAGGTCCTGTTCTAGAGGCGCCGTGAGGACCCTCTGGTCTCTTCGTCCTACGTTATTGTAGAGTTTTATTATATCTACACTCATGGACAAAATGTAAGGAAGTGAAAGTCTTTGATGTCTTTTTTTTTTTTTTTTTGAAGGAGACAGGAAATTTTTTTTTATCACACTTGGTTATCTCGTGTGTCTTCAATAAAGGTCACTGTGTATCAAATATCTTTCAGACCTAAAAGGTGAAACTTCCTTAAGTTTCGCTCTTGAGTGTAAATTTACTTTATCAAAGCACCAGGCTGGATTTTTAACATGATAGATGGTGTTTTCTTTATTTTTCTACTATCGACTTTGTTTTGGGCCAATAAAACATTTTGAAATCTCAAATCTGTGCCACGAGGATTCTTGTAGTTTTATTGTCTGGTTAGTATGTACAATCATACCTTGTATACTCCTTTGTTTTTCTCGACTACTTCTTGTAGATTTATGTAGTCAGTGCATATGTCTAGCCATTCGATACATATAATGCTGGAATGTTATAGCGCAATGGCTAACGCGGCTGTTTAGGGATACAAATATTCCACATTCGAGATTCCGGCAGGATGTTTAAGGAATATCTCCGGTATAAGGCCCTCCCATGTTTAAGGCCCTGGGCCATCGTAAGGATGAGACCAGGCTGGAACAAGAAGCCTGGTGGACGAGCCGTCAAATGGTCTTCCACTCCTTCCTTACGGTGGCCTGTCAGACATGTGACAGCAAGCTGCGGCTTTGTAAGTAGACAACACATTATTTAAACTTTGAATCAAATTCAACAACAAGCCTTTTATTGGGTGCCTATGCCCTACACAGGATTCTCACAGGTGCAGAATCGTTCAGAAAAGATGAGTTAATTATTTACTGTGATAATTTATTTACATATCTAGTTACACACGACTCTCCTTTAGGTTTATTCCCTTGCGCAGCCCTGTAAAACTAACTTTGAATCGAATTCTTTTAATTTGCTGAGAAATTTTCCTCGACGTTCCTTGATTGGTTCTCCCCTTCGATCATTTGTTCCGTCGTACCGCTCTCTACAACGGCGTAGACTGTACAGAACGGGTTTGTTTATTTTAATAATCTCATTGTTATATTTATTATCATCAATTAACTGTGAGGATTCCGCACTTTGATAATTATCGGAATGTCAATTACATTATGTATGTTGTCTCTGTCTAAAGTAAATTGCAGTAGGTCTGGCTGGGGAATGGTTCGTTATAATGTTACATTTGGCCCCCATGTCTCCCGCGTGGGTGAGGTAAACACGCCGGGAAATGGAAATTCAACACCGTCACCTAGCTTGAGCAAGTTCCTAAATCTCATTTGTTTTTTGTTTTTCTTTTGGATTACTTTCAACAAATCTGGAGCCTGTGAGACATGGACGGCTGTGAGACATGGGGACTGAGACATGGACGGCTGTGAGACATGGACGGCTGTGTGACATGGACGGCTGTGCGACATGGGGACTGAGACATGGACGGCTGTGAGACATGGGGACTGAGACATGGACGGCTGTGCGACATGGACGGCTGTGTAACATGGACGGCTGTGAGACATGGACGGCTGTGAGACATGGACGGCTGTGAGACATGGACGGCTGTGAGACATGGACGGCTGTGCGACATGGGGACTGAGACATGGACGGCTGTGCGACATGGGGACTGAGACATGGACGGCTGTGCGACATGGACGGCTGTGTAACATGGACGGCTGTGAGACATGGACGGCTGTGAGACATGGACGGCTGTGAGACATGGATGGCTGTGAGACA
Organism: Cordylochernes scorpioides; assembly: GCA_030710605.1. NCBI lineage: Eukaryota > Metazoa > Arthropoda > Arachnida > Pseudoscorpiones > Chernetidae > Cordylochernes > Cordylochernes scorpioides. The sequence goes on along the minus strand of CP092870.1, from coordinate 571,028 downwards.
TGGACGGCTGTGAGACATGGACGGCTGTGTAACATGGACGGCTGTGCGACATGGGGACTGAGACATGGACGGCTGTGCGACATGGGGACTGAGACATGGACGGCTGTGCGACATGGACGGCTGTGTAACATGGACGGCTGTGAGACATGGACGGCTGTGAGACATGGACGGCTGTGAGACATGGATGGCTGTGAGACATGGACGGCTGTGAGACATGGACGGCTGTGTAACATGGACGGCTGTGTAACATGGACGGCTGTGAGACATGGACGGCTGTGCGACATGGACTGCTGTGAGACATGGAGACTGAGACATGGACGGCTGTGTGTCATGGGGACTGAGACATGGACGGCTGTGAGACATGGGGACTGAGACATGGACGGCTGTGAGACATGGGGACTGAGACATGGACGGCTGTGAGACATGGGGACTGAGACATGGACTGCTGTGAGACATGGAGACTGAGACATGGACGGCTGTGAGACATGGACGGCTGTGAGACATGGACGGCTGTGTAACATGGACGGCTGTGTAACATGGACGGCTGTGAGACATGGACGGCTGTGAGACATGGACGGCTGTGAGACATGGACGGCTGTGCGACATGGACGGCTGTGTAACATGGACGGCTGTGTAACATGGACGGCTGTGAGACATGGACGGCTGTGAGACATGGGGACTGAGACATGGACGGCTGTGTGACATGGGGACTGAGACATGGACGGCTGTGAGACATGGACGGCTGTGCGACATGGACGGCCATGAGACATGGGCGGCTGTGAGACATGGACGGCTGTGAGACATGGACGGCCGTGAGACATGGGCGGCTGTGAGACATGGACGGCTGTGAGACATGAGGGCTGAGACATGGACGGCTGTGAGACATGGACGGCTGTGAGACATGAGGGCTGAGACATGGACGGCTGTGAGACATGGACGGCTGTGCGACATGGGGACTGAGACATGGACGGCTGTGAGACATGGACGGCTGGGCGACATGGACGGCTGTGAGACATGGACGGCTGTGAGAAATGGACGCCTGTGAGAAATGGACGCCTGTGAGACATGGGGACTGAGACATGGACGGCTGTGAGACATGGAGCATGTGAGACATGGGGACTGAGACATGGACGGCTGTGAGACATGGAGCATGTGAGACATGGGGACTGAGACATGGACGGCTGTGAGACATGGAGCATGTGAGACATGGGGACTGAGACATGGACGGCTGTGAGACATGGAGCATGTGAGACATGGGGACTGAGACATGGACGGCTGTGAGACATGGAGCATGTGAGACATGGGGACTGAGACATGGACGGCTGTGAGACATGGACGGCTGTGAGACATGGGGACTGAAACATGGACGGCTGTGAGACATGGAGCATGTGAGACATGGGGACTGAGACATGGACGGCTGTGAGACATGGACGGCTGTGAGACATGGGGACTGAGACATGGACGGCTGGAGACATGGAGCATGTGAGACATGGGGACTGAGACATGGACGGCTGGAGACAGCTGCGGCAGCCCCGGCCCCGGGAGGATGTTTGTTTCTTCCCATCAATTAGCGGCCCCATCAGCGGGCCAATTAGAGCTGACGACACACGGGCGAGTAAACGGTCGCGTGCCGCACGCGTTGTTAGCAGCCGACCCCACCTGCCCGGAGCCCTATTCTCGGCCTGGTCTGCTCTGATCGTCAGCTCGGGTCTTCCCCCGGAAGCATGAGTTGCTGCTACTTGGGAAGTTTTAGTAGGGTTCCTTCTCGCGACATGACCCAGAGTCGTGATGTCCAGGGAGAGCGGTAGATTAGAGCTTGTACCAGCGATCTTCTCGTCTTAAAAGTCAAGCCAGATATAAGAGGTTCGCTTTGTTATTCCCTATTTAAAGGTATATAACAACAATGGCTTTCTGTAGAAACTGATATTTAACTTGTCCGAGACTTCCGGGTGTACCGAGTTGTCAATAGTATAGTTTTAAAATCAAATTTTTGTTATTCTTAGGTGGTTCGGAAACACGAGGAAAACAAGGCGAGAATTCGAGGGCAGATGATGGAGATGGAGGAAAACGGTCGGTGGCTGGGATAGAAGAGAGAGACGATGTCTTCCGACTTCGACAAGAGTCCAAGCAGACGCTTCAACTGCAGCGACTACGCACTGTGTTAGCCATGCAACGGCAGTAATGGCTGGAGTAAAATGTGAATTATATTTTAAAGGTGAAATTTTCAAAGTTAATTTTTGTTGTTTAAAACAGCTAGCTTTCAAGCCGCATCAGATCAGTGAATCTGCGGGCAATAGAGATGGATGAACTGTTTGTGTCAGAGTTCAGGAACCAATACTGCGGAATTGACTTCGGTGAATTAGCTGGAATAGTCCCGAAGGTGGACCATTGCTCTGACTCAGCAATCCCAACATATTCAAAGCAGACAATTCCTTTGAAATTCCTCCCAACCCTCTATTAGCAAAGTTATTTTTTATTCATTTTAGATTATAAGTGCACTCATGGCCAAAACTTGAAGAAGTTGTGCCTTTTGCATGTATATCGGGATTCAGACAATAACTTTGAAAGTTATTTGATATACAGCGAACTTTATTAAGGGCACACGAGGTAACCAAGTGTTTATAAAAATACCTCTGTAAAAAAACCAGACGATCAGCGACATTGAAATATGAAACTTCCTGAAGTTTTGTCCATGAGTGTGAATTGCCCGCCATTGCGGATTCATAAGTTTTGTCCATGAGTGTGAATTGCCCGCCATTGCGGATTCATAAGTTTTGTCCATGAGTGTGAATTGCCCGCCATTGCGGATTCATAAGTTTTGTCCATGAGTGTGAATTGCCCGCCATTGCGGATTCATAAGTTTTGTCCATGAGTGTGAATTGCCCGCCATTGCGGATTCATAAGTTTTGTCCATGAGTGTGAATTGCCCGCCATTGCGGATTCATAAGTTTTGTCCATGAGTGTGAATTGCCCGCCATTGCGGATTCATAAGTTTTGTCCATGAGTGTGAATTGCCCGCCATTGCGGATTCATAAGTTTTGTCCATGAGTGTGAATTGCCCGCCATTGCGGATTCATAAGTTTTGTCCATGAGTGTGAATTGCCCGCCATTGCGGATTCATAAGTTTTGTCCATGAGTGTGAATTGCCCGCCATTGCGGATTCATAAGTTTTGTCCATGAGTGTGAATTGCCCGCCATTGCAGATTCATAAGTTTTGTCCATGAGTGTGAATTGCCCGCCATTGCGGATTCATAAGTTTTGTCCATGAGTGTGAATTGCCCGCCATTGCGGATTCATAAGTTTTGTCCATGAGTGTGAATTGCCCGCCATTGCGGATTCATAAGTTTTGTCCATGAGTGTGAATTGCCCGCCATTGCAGATTCATAAGTTTTGTCCATGAGTGTGAATTGCCCGCCATTGCGGATTCATAAGTTTTGTCCATGAGTGTGAATTGCCCGCCATTGCGGATTCATAAGTTTTGTCCATGAGTGTGAATTGCCCGCCATTGCGGATTCATAAGTTTTGTGACGCTCGCCGCTGAGAACTGTGGCCGTTTTGAATGTTAAAAATAAATTGTAAGTCGTTTGTTTATATATATTGGCAGGATTATTAATCAGAGTTCTAGGAGATAGGTGTTACTGATGAACTGGAGCAAGGCTGCGCCCAACATTTCGACTCTCAGAACCTTGCTTCCACTTGAGATGGGAGACCCGTGACGTGGCAGCTTTCCCAGATAGCTTCCTTTTTAGCGTCGCATTCCCAGTGGCGTGGAAGGTATTGTATGTGACTTGAGAGTAAATATTCCGTATTGTTTGTAGATTAGAGAGAAAGGTTCAGTATTGTTTGTAGATCAGAGAGAAAGGTTCAGTATTGTTTGTAGATCAGAGAGAAAGGCTCAGTATTGTTTGTAGAACAGAGAGAAAGGTTCAGTATTGTTTGTAGATCAGAGAGAAAGGTTCAGTATTGTTTGTAGATCAGAGAGAAAGGTTCAGTATTGTTTGTAGAACAGAGAGAAAGGTTCAGTATTGTTTGTAGATCAGAGAGAAAGGTTCAGTATTGTTTGTAGATCAGAGAGAAAGGCTCAGTATTGTTTGTAGAACAGAGAGAAAGGTTCAGTATTGTTTGTAGATCAGAGAGAAAGGTTCAGTATTGTTTGTAGATCAGAGAGAAAGGCTCAGTATTGTTTGTAGAACAGAGAGAAAGGTTCAGTATTGTTTGTAGATCAGAGAGAAAGGTTCAGTATTGTTTGTAGATCAGAGAGAAAGGTTCAGTATTGTTTGTAGGTTAGAGAGAAAGGTTCAGTATTGTTTGTAGATCAGAGAGAAAGGTTCAGTATTGTTTGTAGATCAGAGAGAAAGGTTCAGTATTGTTTGTAGATCAGAGAGAAAGGTTCAGTATTGTTTGTAGATCAGAGAGAAAGGTTCAGTATTGTTTGTAGATCAGAGAGAAAGGTTCACCTTGGTCATTCTGTACCGCGGATGTATGGACCCAGTACTGGGGTTACATTGTAACACACTCGGTCGTTCTGTACCGCGGATGTATGGACCCAGTACTGGGGTTACATTGTAACACACTCGGTCGTTCTGTACCGCGGATGTATGGACCCAGTACTGGGGTTACATTGTAACACACTCGGTCGTTCTGTACCGCGGATGTATGGACCCAGTACTGGGGTTACATTGTAACACACTCGGTCGTTCTGTACCGCGGATGTATGGACCCAGTACTGGGGTTACATTGTAACACACTCGGTCGTTCTGTACCGCGGATGTATGGACCCAGTACTGGGGTTACATTGTAACACACTCGGTCGATCTGTACCGCGGATGTATGGACCCAGTACTGGGGTTACATTGTAACACACTCGGTCGATCTGTACCGCGGATGTATGGACCCAGAACTGGGGTTACATCGTAACACACTCGGTCATTCTGTACCGCGGATGTAAGGACCCAGTACTGGGGTTACTTTGTAACACACTCGGTCATTCTGTACCGCGGATGTATGGACCCAGTACTGAGGTTACATCGTAACACACTCGGTCGTTCTGTACCGCGGATGTATGGACCCAGTACTGAGGTTACATCGTAACACACTCGGTCGTTCTGTACCGCGGATGTATGGACCCAGTACTGGGGTTACATCGTAACACACTCGGTCGTTCTGTACCGCGGATGTATGGACCCAGTACTGGGGTTACATCGTAACACACTCGGTCGTTCTGTACCGCGGATGTATGGACCCAGTACTGGGGTTACATCGTAACACACTCGGTCGTTCTGTACCGCAGATGTATGGACCCAGTACTGGGGTTACATCGTAACACACTCGGTCGTTCTGTACCGCGGATGTATGGACCCAGTACTGGGGTTACATCGTAACACACTCGGTCGTTCTGTACCGCGGATGTATGGACCCAGTACTGGGGTTACATTGTAACACACTCGGTCGTTCTGTACCGCGGATGTATGGACCCAGAACTGGGGTTACATCGTAACACACTCGGTCATTCTGTACCGCGGATGTACGGACCCAGTACTGGGGTTACTTTGTAACACACTCGGTCTTTCTGTACCGCGGATGTATGGACCCAGTACTGGGGTTACATTGTAACACACTCGGTCTTTCTGTACCGCGGATGTATGGACCCAGTACTGGGGTTACATTGTAAAACACTCGGTCGTTCTGTACCGCGGATGTATGGACCCAGTACTGGGGTTACATTGTAAAACACTCGGTCGTTCTGTACCGCGGATGTATGGACCCAGTACTGGGGTTACATTGTAAAACACTCGGTCGTTCTGTACCGCGGATGTATGGACCCAGTACTGGGGTTACATTGTAACACACCCAGACTAGATTATCCACCGCCAATGTGGAAGCTATGTGTTTCTAAGTTTAAAACGTTCAGTAAGTAATTATATCTTTAAGTATTCATGTTCTTATATATCAAAACTATGACGTCACTACATACCTGGCCATATAGGCTCTAGTTACCTCTGTCAATTGTCGAGCAGAGATCACAAACATCTCGCCACGTCCATAGGATAATGCTCATGTTCACCAAGGTCGAAGAACAAAGATGAACTCACCATTTCTTTCCGGCGCCTCTCATCCCGGGACTCGAACTTCTTGCAGATCTCGGCTTTGAAGCCACCGCCGCCCGAGCTGGTCGGATCGTCCTGGGCCAAGAGGTCCATCAGGTAGGCGATGTAGGACGTGGCCAGCCTTAGCGTCTTGATCTTAGACAGTTTGGTGTCAGCGGGGACGTTGGGGATGCACTCCCGTAGCTCGGCGAATGCATTGTTGATGGAAAGAGTCCTCCTGCGCTCCTTCTTGTTGGCGGACGTGCGGCGCTTCACGATGGGCGGCCGCGGGCAGCCGTAGGGTCCGACAGCAGGCGTGTGGTGGTCTGGTGGACTCGGCGTGTCGAAGCTCCACGCCGGGGACCCGTAGTACTCCGTTCCGTACGACATGGAGTAGGCGTCAGCCATGGCGTGCACTCCGTCCTCGAGCATTGCGGCCGCTCTTCTGCTTGCGGATTGGCTTGGAAGGAGGAGCTAAGCGTCACGTGACAGCGCGGCCATGGGGTGGGCGCGGCCTGAAGCTCCGCCCCAGTTCGATCCCGGGATTTTTTCTTTCCTTTATAGCCCGACATGGCTGGAGAGATCAGCTGATTGCGGGGTCACACAGACTGTCGCTACGTCACAGTGATCGCGATATTGAAATGAAGGATTTTAAAATAGAAGAAACAAAAAACATTGAAATCCTGCTAGCAATTTATTAACGCGAAGAATCCACCGCATTATCTCTCGATGAAGACAAACTGGCGATCTTAGCTACAATCTGTTTCTTCTCTCTCGGCTCGTTGTCGCCGTCCCATTCTTGTACGGTCTGTTGTAACGTCTGTAGTTATAGACCTTATTTCAATTTGCATATACCGATTTATGCGGCTGGTTCGATTTGCAAAATTCTAGCTTATTATATTTATAAACATTGTGTTATTTCAGACACTGCTTACACATTGTAATCTCCCACCTTACTTACACATTGTAATCTCCGACATTACCTACACATTGTATTCTCCGAAATTACTTACACATTGTAATCTCCGACATTACTTACAAATTGTAATCTCCGACATTACTTACAAATTGTAATCTCCGACATTACTTACACATTGTAATCTCCGACACTGCTTACACATTGTAATCTCCGACATCACCTACACATTGTATTTTCCGACATTACTTACACATTGTAATCTCCGACATTACTTACACATTGTAATCTCCGATACTACTTACACATTGTAATCTCCGATACTACTTACACATTGTAATCTCCGACATTACTTACACATTGTAATCTCCGACATTACTTACAAATTGTAATCTTCGACATTACTTACACATTGTAATCTCCGACACAACTTACACATTGTAATCTCCGACATTACTTACACATTGTAATCTCCGACATTACTTACACATTGTAATCTCCGACACTGCTTACACATTGTAATCTCCGACATCACCTACACATTGTATTTTCCGACATTACTTACACATTGTAATCTCCGACATTACTTACACATTGTAATCTCCGAAATTACTTACACATTGTAATCTCCGACACAACTTACACATTGTAATCTCCGACATTACTTACACATTGTAATCTCCGATATTACTTACACATTGTAATCTCCGACATTACTTACACATTGTAATCTCCGACATTACTTACAAATTGTAATCTCCGACATTACTTACACATTGTAATCTCCGATATTACTTACACATTGTAATCTCCGACATTACTTACACATTGTAATCTCCGATATTACTTACAAATTGTAATCTCCGACATTACTTACACATTGTAATCTCCGACACAACTTACACATTGTAATCTCCGACATTACTTACACATTGTAATCTCCGATATTACTTACACATTGTAATCTCCGACATTACTTACACATTGTAATCTCCGACATTACTTACAAATTGTAATCTCCGACATTACTTACACATTGTAATCTCCGACATTACTTACACATTGTAATCTCCGACATTACTTACACATTGTAATCTCCGACATTACTTACACATTGTAATCTCCGACATTACTTACACATTGTAATCTCCGACACCACTTACACATTGTAATCTCCGACACCACTTACACATTGTAATCTCCGACATTACTTCCACATTGTAACCTTCATTTGTTGTAATTGTAACATTTGTTAAAGCATAATTGGCTTGGCAAACATTCACTAGGGGAGAAGCCGGGCGAAGCTGGGTCTTTCAGAGTCAATATATGATTTTTTATTAATTTTTAATTATAAATATGGAAAATTATTTTTTTTTGCATAATGTTAGTGTTTTATAGTTTATTTGTTTATCTATAAATTCAGCTACCAACATCCCAATTTTTGCCATGATTTTTTCAGTAGAGTGTGTGGAGAACAATAAACATTTCCTTGATAAGAATGGATACAGTAGAGAGTGGATGTCTGAGTCTAAAAATATTGTTTTAACAAATATTCGTTAGGCAAACTTTCACTCGGGTGAAAGCCTAGTCGGGTACACTCGCTAATTATAATATATAGATTTACTCTTCATCAAATATATATATTATACTAGCCGAATGACCCGGGCAACGCCCGGGGTTTACCCGATTGAATGTTTTTATTCAAATACTATTCGTTACAATTATAAATTGGCGCCGTGGATACCATTCTTGTAATATATATAAATGAGTTTTAAAAATTGTAAAAAAAAAAAAAATGCATCGGCCGGGAATCGAACCCGGGGCGCCCGCGTGGCAGGCGAGCATTCTACCACTGAACCAAAAGCAAACGGTGACAGAATTAAGAACGCATGACGATGATAACTGTATATTATCCGTGACAGAGGCCACGACAGACGGTCGTGACTATATATAGTAATAGATTTACTTTTCCTCAAATATTTATTATATTATGTTTGTACTTTATTCTGTAAATCAAAGCCACAGGAACAACACACCATTCTGTGCGTTGTCGGGCGAACGGACCCATGTCGGTAGGAGCCACGGATCGCCAACTACGACGAAGAATAAATAAACAGAACAACTTCTAAAGGTCGTGACTACCGTGGAGATAGAGGTTGTCTGGCCAAACAATTTGTCTGGATTATGGAGACCCCGCTCTGTATATAGCCCAAAGAATTGGGAAATCAAAGATTGTTTCGGTCAAGAGTTCGCATAACGCAAATGGTGCAAGTGGGGTTGTTGCTCTGGGAGCTCCAGGAATTCGTGCTACATCAAGATAGAAAGAGGGGGTGCGAGGGTGTATACTTTCTGAAACACATTTCTGGTAGCTGAAGTACAGCCTGCAACACGCTGACAGGGCCAAATGCCTGAAACGCGTACATGGGTTACCCTTCTTGATTAATCAAATAATGGGTTGCCTTAATATTATGGAATAACCTAAATCAACGTTTAGTTGAATTTTATTCCACTAGATGGCATCATAGCACAGATAACTCAGCTATCTAAATGTACAGCTTCCACAGCGGCCATAGAAGATAATTCGTAACTCAGCTATCTAAATGTACAGCTTCCACAGCGGCATAGAAGGTAATTCGTAACTCAGCTATCTAAATGTACAGCTTCCACAGCGGCATAGAAGATAATTCGTAACTCAGCTATCTAAATGTACAGCTTCCACAGCGGCATAGAAGATAATTCGTAACTCAGCTATCTAAATGTACAGCTTCCACAGCGGCATAGAAGGTAATTCGTAACTCAGCTATCTAAATGTACAGCTTCCACAGCGGCATAGAAGATAATTCGTAACTCAGCTATCTAAATGTACAGCTTCCACAGCGGCATAGAAGATAATTCGTAACTCAGCTATCTAAATGTACAGCTTCCACAGCGGCATAGAAGATAATTCGTTACTCAGCTCAGCTATCTAAATGTACAGCTTCCACAGCGGCATAGAAGATAATTCGTAACTCAGCTATCTAAATGTACAGCTTCCACAGCGGCATAGAAGTTAATTCGTAACTCAGCTATCTAAATGTACAGCTTCACAGCGGCATAGAAGATAATTCGTAACTCAGCTATCTAAATGTACAGCTTCCACAGCGGCATAGAAGATAATTCGTAACTCAGCTATCTAAATGTACAGCTTCCACAGCGGCATAGAAGATAATTCGTAACTCAGCTATCTAAATGTACAGCTTCCACAGCGGCATAGAAGGTAATTCCGTAACTCAGCTATCTAAATGTACAGCTTCCACAGCGGCATAGAAGATAATTCGTAACTCAGCTATCTAAATGTACAGCTTCCACAGCGGCATAGAAGGTAATTCGTAACTCAGCTATCTAAATGTACAGCTTCCACAGCGGCATAGAAGATAATTCGTAACTCAGCTATCTAAATGTACAGCTTCCACAGCGGCATAGAAGGATAATTCGTAACTCAGCTATCTAAATGTACAGCTTCCACAGCGGCATAGAAGATAATTCGTAACTCAGCTATCTAATGTACAGCTTCCACAGCGGCATAGAAGATAATTCGTAACTCAGCTATCTAAATGTACAGCTTCCACAGCGGCATAGAAGATAATTTCTTAACTCAGGCTATCTAAATGTACAGCTTCAACAGCGGGATAGAAGATAATTCGTAATCAGCTTCTAAATGTAAAGCTTCCACAGCGGATAGAAGATAATTAGTAAATCAGCTATTAAATGTACAGCTTCCACAGCGGCATAGAAGATAATTCGTAAACTCACGCTATCTAAATGTAAAGCTTCACAGCGGCCATAGAGGTTAATGCGTAATCAGCTATCTAATGTACAGCTTCCACATGCGGCATGAGTAATTCGTAAACTCAGCTATCTAAAATGTTACAGCTTCCACAGGCGGCAGAGAAGATAAATTCGTAACTCAGCTATCTAAATGTACAGCTTCCACAGCGGCATAGAAGATAATTCGTAACTCAGCTATCTAAATGTACATCTTCCACAGCGGCAGAGAAGCTAATTCGTAACTCAGCTATCTAAATGTAACAGGCGTCCACCGCGGAAAGAAGATAATTCGTAACTCAGCTATCTAATGTACAGCTTCCACTGCGGCATAGAGATAATTCGTAATCAGCTATCTAAATGTACTGCTTTCACAGCGGATAGAGATAATTCGTATCTCAGTATCTAAATGTACATTTCACAGCGGCATAGAGATAATTCGTAATCAGCTATCTAAAGGTACTGCTTCCAGCGGATAGAAGGTAATTCGTACTCAGCTATTTAATGCTTACAGTTCCACAGCGGCCTAGAAGATAATTTTCGTAACTCAGCTGATCTAAATGTACAGAACAACCTTCCACGCGGCATTGAAAGGTTAATTCGTAACTCAGGCTATCTAATGTACAGCTTCCACAGCGGCATAGAGTAATTCGTAACTCAGCTATCTAAACTGTACAGCTTCCACAGCGGCATAGAAGATAATTCGTAACTCAGCTATCTAAATGTACAGCTTCCACAGCGGCATAGAAGATAATTCGTAACTCAGCTACACTAAATGTACAGCTTCCACAGCGGCATAGAAGATAATACGTAACTCCAGCTATCTAAATGTACAGCTTCCACAGCGGCATAGAAGATAATTCGTAACTCAGACTATCTAAATGTACAGCTTCCACAGCGCAATAGAAGTTAATTCGTAACTCAGCTATCTAAATGCTACAGCTTCCACAGCCGGCATAGAAGTTCATTCGTACTCAGCTATCTAAAATGTACAGCTTCCACAGCAGGCATCAATAGAAGATAATTCGTAACTCAGCTATCTAAATTACAGCTTCCCACAGCGGCACTCAGAAGATAATTCGTAACTCAGCTATCTAAATGTACTGCTTCCACAGCGGATAGAAAGATAATTCGTAACTCAGCTGTCTAAATGTACAGCTTCCACTGCGGCATAGAAGGTCTATTCGTAACTCAGCTATCTAAAATGCTACAGCTTCCACAGCCGGCCATAGAAGATATTTCGTCAACTCAGCTATCTAACTGATACAGCTTCCACAGCCGGCAATAGAAGTTAATTCGTAACTCAGGCTATCTAAATGTACAGCTTCCACCAGCGGCATAGAAGCTAATTCGTAACATCAGCTATCTAACTGTACAGCTTCCACAGCGGCATAAGAAGATAATTCGTAACTCAAGCTATCTAAATGTACAAGCTTCTCAACAGCGCATAGAAGATAATTCGTAAATCAGCTATCTAAATGTACAGCTTCCACAGCGCATAGAGAAATTGTACTCAGCTATTAAATGTACGCTTCCATAGAAGATAATTCGTAACTCATCTATCTAAATGTACAGCTTCTACACAGGCGGCATAGAAGATAATTCGTAACTCAGCTATCTAATTACACTACACGGTAAGTAATCAATCGCTATCTAAATGTACACTTCCCGCGCATTAGAAGATAATTCGTAACTCAGCTATCTAAATGTACAGCTTCCACAGCGGCATAGAAGATAATTCGTAACTCAGCTATCTAAATGTACAGCTTCCACAGCGGCATAAGAAGATAATTCGTAACTCAGCTATCTAAATGTACAGCTTCCACAGCGGCATAGAAGATAATTCGTAACTCAGCTATCTAAATGTACAGCTTCCACAGCGGCATAGAAGATAAATCGTAACTTCAGCTATCTAGCCAGCTTCATCTAGAATAATTGTAACTCAGCTATTAAGTACCTTCACAGCGGCATAGAGGTATATTTCGTAACTCAGCTATCTATATGTACTCAGCTTCCACAGCGGCATAGAAGGATAATCCGTAACTCAGCAATCTAAATGTATCAGCTTCCACAGCGGCATAGAAGGATAATTCGTAACTCAGCTATCTAAATGTACAGCTTCCACAGCGGCATAGAAGATAATTCGTAACTCAGCTATCTAAATGTACAGCTTCCACAGCGGCATAGAAGGTAATTCGTAACTCAGCTATCTAAATGTACAGCTTCCACAGCGGCATAGAAGATAATTCGTAACTCAGCTATCTAAATGTACAGCTTCCACAGCGGCATAGAAGATAATTCGTAACTCAGCTATCTAAATGTACAGCTTCCACAGCGGCATAGAAGATAATTCGTAACTCAGCTATCTAAATGTACAGCTTCCACAGCGGCATAGAAGATAATTCGTAACTCAGCTATCTAAATGTACAGCTTCCACAGCGGCATAGAAGATAATTCGTAACTCAGCTATCTAAATGTACAGCTTCCACAGCGGCATAGAAGATAATTCGTAACTCAGCTATCTAAATGTACAGCTTCCACAGCGGCATAGAAGATAATTCGTAACTCAGCTATCTAAATGTACAGCTTCCACAGCGGCATAGAAGATAATTCGTAACTCAGCTATCTAAATGTACAGCTTCCACAGCGGCATAGAAGATAATTCGTAACTCAGCTATCTAAATGTACAGCTTCCACAGCGGCATAGAAGATAATTCGTAACTCAGCTATCTAAATGTACAGCTTCCACAGCGGCATAGAAGATAATTCGTAACTCAGCTATCTAAATGTACAGCTTCCACAGCGGCATAGAAGATAATTCGTAACTCAGCTATCTAAATGTACAGCTTCCACAGCGGCATAGAAGATAATTCGTAACTCAGCTATCTAAATGTACAGCTTCCACAGCGGCATAGAAGATAATTCGTAACTCAGCTATCTAAATGTACAGCTTCCACAGCGGCATAGAAGATAATTCGTAACTCAGCTATCTAAATGTACAGCTTCCACAGCGGCATAGAAGATAATTCGTAACTCAGCTATCTAAATGTACAGCTTCCACAGCGGCATAGAAGATAATTCGTAACTCAGCTATCTAAATGTACAGCTTCCACAGCGGCATAGAAGATAATTCGTAACTCAGCTATCTAAATGTACAGCTTCCACAGCGGCATAGAAGATAATTCGTAACTCAGCTATCTAAATGTACAGCTTCCACAGCGGCATAGAAGGTAATTCGTAACTCAGCTATCTAAATGTACAGCTTCCACAGCGGCATAGAAGGTAATTCGTAACTCAGCTATCTAAATGTACAGCTTCCACAGCGGCATAGAAGATAATTCGTAACTCAGCTATCTAAATGTACAGCTTCCACAGCGGCATAGAAGATAATTCGTAACTCAGCTATCTAAATGTACAGCTTCCACAGCGGCATAGAAGATAATTCGTAACTCAGCTATCTAAATGTACAGCTTCCACAGCGGCATAGAAGATAATTCGTAACTCAGCTATCTAAATGTACAGCTTCCACAGCGGCATAGAAGATAATTCGTAACTCAGCTATCTAAATGTACAGCTTCCACAGCGGCATAGAAGATAATTCGTAACTCAGCTATCTAAATGTACAGCTTCCACAGCGGCATAGAAGGTAATTCGTAACTCAGCTATCTAAATGTACAGCTTCCACAGCGGCATAGAAGTAATTCGCTCGATGTACAGCTTCAAATAAATAATTCGTAACTCAGCTATCTAAATGTACAGCTTCCACAGCGGCATAGAAGGTAATTCGTAACTCAGCTATCTAAATGTACAGCTTCCACAGCGGCATAGAAGATAATTCGTAACTCAGCTATCTAAATGTACAGCTTCCACAGCGGCATAGAAGGTAATTCGTAACTCAGCTATCTAAATGTACAGCTTCCACAGCGGCATAGAAGATAATTCGTAACTCAGCTATCTAAATGTACAGCTTCCACAGCGGCATAGAAGATAATTCGTACTCAGCTATCTAAATGTACAGCTTCCACAGCGGCATAGAAGATAATTCGTAACTCAGCTATCTAAATGTACAGCTTCCACAGCGGCATAGAAGATAATTCGTAACTCAGCTATCTAAATGTACAGCTTCCACAGCGGCATAGAATAATTCGTAACTCAGCTATCTAAATGTACAGCTTCCACAGCGGCATAGAAGATAATTCGTAACTCAGCTATCTAAATGTACAGCTTCCACAGCGGCATAGAAGATAATTCGTAACTCAGCTATCTAAATGTACAGCTTCCACAGCGGCATAGAAGATAATTCGTAACTCAGCTATCTAAATGTACAGCTTCCACAGCGGCATAGAAGATAATTCGTACTCAGCTATCTAAATGTACAGCTTCCACAGCGGCATAGAAGATAATTCGTAACTCAGCTATCTAATGTACAGCTTCCACAGCGGCATAGAAGATAATTCGTAACTCAGCTATCTAAATGTACAGCTTCCACAGCGGCATAGAAGATAATTCGTAACTCAGCTATCTAAATGTACAGCTTCCACAGCGGCATAGAAGATAATTCGTAACTCAGCTATCTAAATGTACAGCTTCCACAGCGGCATAGAAAGGATAATTCGTAACTCAGCATATCTAAATGTACAGCTTCCACAGCGGCATAGAAGATATTCGTAACTCAGCTATCTAAATGTACAGCTTCCACAGCGGCATAGAAGATAATTCGTAACTCAGCTATCTAAATGTACAGCTTCCCACAGCGGCAATAGGAAGATAATACGTAACTCAGCTATCTAAAGTACTAGCTTCCACAGCGGCATAGAAGATAATTCGTAACTCAGCTATCTAAATGTACTGCTTCCACAGCGGCATAGAAGTAATTCGTAACTCAGCTATCTAAATGTACAGCTTCCACAGGTCATAGAAGATAATTCGTAACTCAGCTATCTAAATGTACAGCTTCCACAGCGGCATAGAAAGATATATTTCGTAACTCAGCTATCTAAATGTAAAGCTTCCACAGCGGCATAGAGATAATTCGTAACTCAGCTATCTTAATGTACAGCCTTCCACAGCGGCATAGAAGATAATTCGTAACTCAGCTATCTAAATGTACAGCTTCCACATGCGGCATAGAAGATAATTCGTACTCAGCTATCTAAATGTACAGCTTCCACAGCGGCAATAGAAGGATAATCGTAACTCAGCTATCTAAATGTACAGCTTCCACAGCGGCATAGAAGATAATTCGTAACTCAGCTATCTAAATGTACAGCTTCCACAGCGGCATAGAAGGTAATTCGTAACTCAGCTATCTAAATGTACAGCTTCCACAGCGGCATAGAAGATAATTCGTAACTCAGCTATCTAAATGTACAGCTTCCACAGCCGGCATAGAAGGATAATTCCGTAACTCAGCTATCTAAATGTACAGCTTCCACAGCGGCATAGAAGATAATTCGTAACTCAGCTATCTAAATGTACAGCTTCCACAGCGGCATAGAAGATAATTCCGTAACTCAGCTATCTAAATGTACAGCTTCCACAGCGGCATAGAAGATAATTCGTAACTCAGCTATCTAAATGTACAGCTTCCACAGCGGCATAGAAGATAATTCGTAACTCAGCTATCTAAATGTATAGCTTCCACAGCGGCATAGAAGATAATTCGTAACTCAGCTATCTAAATGTACAGCTTCCACAGCGGCATAGAAGATAATTCGTAACTCAGCTATCTAAATGTACAGCTTCCACAGCGGCATAGAAGATAATTCGTAACTCAGCTATCTAAATGTACAGCTTCCACAGCGGCATAGAAGATAATTCGTAACTCAGCTCTCAGCTATCTAAATGTACAGCTTCCACAGCGGCATAGAAGATAATTCGTAACTCAGCTATCTAAATGTACAGCTTCCACAGCGGCATAGAAGATAATTCGTAACTCAGCTATCTAAATGTATAGCTTCCACAGCGGCATAGAAGGTAATTCGTAACTCAGCTATCTAAATGTACAGCTTCCACAGCGGCATAGAAGGTAATTCGTAACTCAGCTATCTAAATGTACAGCTTCCACAGCGGCATAGAAGATAATTCGTAACTCAGCTATCTAAATGTACAGCTTCCACAGCGGCATAGAAGATAATTCGTAACTCAGCTATCTAAATGTACAGCTTCCACAGCGGCATAGAAGATAATTCGTAACTCAGCTATCTAAATGTACAGCTTCCACAGCGGCATAGAAGATAATTCGTAACTCAGCTATCTAAATGTACAGCTTCCACAGCGGCATAGAAGATAATTCGTAACTCAGCTATCTAAATGTACAGCTTCCACAGCGGCATAGAAGATAATTCGTAACTCAGCTATCTAAATGTACAGCTTCCACAGCGGCATAGAAGATAATTCGTAACTCAGCTATCTAAATGTACAGCTTCCACAGCGGCATAGAAGATAATTCGTAACTCAGCTATCTAATGTACAGCTTCCACAGCGGCATAGAAGATAATTCGTAACTCAGCTATCTAAATGTACAGCTTCCACAGCGGCATAGAAGATAATTCGTAACTCAGCTATCTAAATGTACAGCTTCCACAGCGGCATAGAAGATAATTCGTAACTCAGCTATCTAAATGTACAGCTTCCACAGCGGCATAGAAGGTAATTCGTAACTCAGCTATCTAAATGTACAGCTTCCACAGCGGCATAGAAGGTAATTCGTAACTCAGCTATCTAAATGTACAGCTTCCACAGCGGCATAGAAGATAATTCGTAACTCAGCTATCTAAATGTACAGCTTCCACAGCGGCATAGAAGGTAATTCGTAACTCAGCTATCTAAATGTACAGCTTCCACAGCGGCATAGAAGATAATTCGTAACTCAGCTATCTAAATGTACAGCTTCCACAGCGGCATAGAAGATAATTCGTAACTCAGCTATCTAAATGTACAGCTTCCACAGCGGCATAGAAGATAATTCGTAACTCAGCTATCTAAATGTACAGCTTCCACAGCGGCATAGAAGATAATTCGTAACTCAGCTATCTAAATGTACAGCTTCCACAGCGGCATAGAAGGTAATTCGTAACTCAGCTATCTAAATGTACAGCTTCCACAGCGGCATAGAAGATAATTCGTAACTCAGCTATCTAAATGTACAGCTTCCACAGCGGCATAGAAGATAATTCGTAACTCAGCTATCTAAATGTACAGCTTCCACAGCGGCATAGAAGATAATTCGTAACTCAGCTATCTAAATGTACAGCTTCCACAGCGGCATAGAAGATAATTCGTAACTCAGCTATCTAAATGTACAGCTTCCACAGCGGCATAGAAGATAATTCGTAACTCAGCTATCTAAATGTACAGCTTCCACAGCGGCATAGAAGATAATTCGTAACTCAGCTATCTAAATGTACAGCTTCCACAGCGGCATAGAAGATAATTCGTAACTCAGCTATCTAAATGTACAGCTTCCACAGCGGCATAGAAGATTCGTAACTCACCTATCTAAATGTACAGCTTCCACAGCGGCATAGAAGGTAATTCGTAACTCAGCTATCTAAATGTACAGCTTCCACAGCGGCATAGAAGGTAATTCGTAACTCAGCTATCTAAATGTACAGCTTCCACAGCGGCATAGAAGATAATTCGTAACTCTGCTATCTAAATGTACAGCTTCCACAGCGGCATAGAAGATAATTCGTAACTCAGCTATCTAAATGTACAGCTTCCACAGCGGCATAGAAGATAATTCGTAACTCAGCTATCTAAATGTACAGCTTCCACAGCGGCATAGAAGATAATTCGTAACTCAGCTATCTAAATGTACAGCTTCCACAGCGGCATAGAAGATAATTCGTAACTCAGCTATCTAAATGTACAGCTTCCACAGCGGCATAGAAGATAATTCGTAACTCAGCTATCTAAATGTACAGCTTCCACAGCGGCATAGAAGATAATTCGTAACTCAGCTATCTAAATGTACAGCTTCCACAGCGGCATAGAAGGTAATTCGTAACTCAGCTATCTAAATGTACAGCTTCCACAGCGGCATAGAAGATAATTCGTAACTCAGCTATCTAAATGTACAGCTTCCACAGCGGCATAGAAGATAATTCGTAACTCAGCTATCTAAATGTACAGCTTCCACAGCGGCATAGAAGGTAATTCGTAACTCAGCTATCTAAATGTACAGCTTCCACGCGCATAGATAATTCGTAACTCAGCTATCTAAATGTACAGCTTCCACACGGCATAGAAGTAATTCGTAACTCAGCTATCTAAATGTACAGCTTCCACAGCGGCATAGAAGTAATTCGTAACTCAGCTATCTAAATGTACAGCTTCCACAGCGGCATAGAAGATAATTCGTAACTCAGCTATCTAAATGTACAGCTTCCAC
This sequence comes from Cordylochernes scorpioides, assembly GCA_030710605.1. Classification (NCBI taxonomy): domain Eukaryota; kingdom Metazoa; phylum Arthropoda; class Arachnida; order Pseudoscorpiones; family Chernetidae; genus Cordylochernes; species Cordylochernes scorpioides. The sequence continues at coordinate 551,827 of CP092870.1, read as the reverse complement.
AGCGGCATAGAAGATAATTCGTAACTCACTACTAAAGCTTCCACAGCGCATAGAATAATTCGTAACTCAGCTATCTAAATGTACAGCTTCCACAGCGGCATAGAAGATAATTCGTAACTCAGCTATCTAAATGTACAGCTTCCACAGCGGCATAGAAGATAATTCGTAACTCAGCTATCTAAATGTACAGCTTCCACAGCGCATAGAAGATAATTCGTAACTCAGCTATCTAAATGTACAGCTTCCACAGCGGCATAGAAGATAATTCGTAACTCAGCTATCTAAATGTACAGCTTCCACAGCGGCATAGAAGATAATTCGTAACTCAGCTATCTAAATGTACAGCTTCCACAGCGGCATAGAAGATAATTCGTAACTCAGCTATCTAAATGTACAGCTTCCACAGCGGCATAGAAGATAATTCGTAACTCAGCTATCTAAATGTACAGCTTCCACAGCGGCATAGAAGATAATTCGTAACTCAGCTATCTAAATGTACAGCTTCCACAGCGGCATAGAAGATATTCGTAACTCAGCTATCTAAATGTACAGCTTCCACAGCGGCATAGAAGATAATTCGTAACTCAGCTATCTAAATGTACAGCTTCCACAGCGGCATAGAAGATAATTCGTAACTCAGCTATCTAAATGTACAGCTTCCACAGCGGCATAGAAGATAATTCGTAACTCAGCTATCTAAATGTACAGCTTCCACAGCGGCATAGAAAAATTCGTAACTCAGCTATCTAAATGTACAGCTTCCACAGCGGCATAGATAATTCGTAACTCAGCTATCTAAATGTACAGCTTCCACAGCGGCATAGAAGATAATTCGTAACTCATATAAATGTACTGCTTCCACAGCGGCATAGAAGATAATTCGTAACTCAGCTATCTAAATGTACAGCTTCCACAGCGGCATAGAAGATAATTCGTAACTCAGCTATCTAAATGTACAGCTTCCACAGCGGCATAGAAGATAATTCGTAACTCAGCTATCTAAATGTACAGCTTCCACAGCGGCATAGAAGATAATTCGTAACTCAGCTATCTAAATGTACAGCTTCCACAGCGGCATAGAAGATAATTCGTAACTCAGCTATCTAAATGTACAGCTTCCACAGCGGCATAGAAGGTAATTCGTAACTCAGCTATCTAAATGTACAGCTTCCACAGCTGCATAGAAGATAATTCGTAACTCAGCTATCTAAATGTACAGCTTCCACAGCGGCATAGAAGATAATTCGTAACTCAGCTATCTAAATGTACAGCTTCCACAGCGGCATAGAAGATAATTCGTAACTCAGCTATCTAAATGTACAGCTTCCACAGCGGCATAGAAGATAATTCGTAACTCAGCTATCTAAATGTACAGCTTCCACAGCGGCATAGAAGATAATTCGTAACTCAGCTATCTAAATGTACAGCTTCCACAGCGGGCATAGAAGATAATTCGTAACTCAGCTATCTAAATGTACAGCTTCCACAGCGGCATAGAAGAAAATTCGTAACTCAGCTATCTAAATGTACAGCTTCCACAGCGGCATAGAAGATAATTCCTAACTCAGCTATCTAAATGTACAGCTTCCACAGCGGCATAGAAGATAATTCGTAACTCAGCTATCTAAATGTACAGCTTCCACAGCGGCATAGAAGTAATTCGTAACTCAGCTATCTAAATGTACAGCTTCCACAGCGGCATAGAAGATAATTCGTAACTCAGCTATCTAAATGTACAGCTTCCACAGCGGCATAGAAGATAATTCGTAACTCAGCTATCTAAATGTACAGCTTCCACAGCGGCATAGAAGATAATTCGTAACTCAGCTATCTAAATGTACAGCTTCCACAGCGGCATAGAAGATAATTCGTAACTCAGCTATCTAAATGTACAGCTTCCACAGCGGCATAGAAGATAATTCGTAACTCAGCTATCTAAATGTACAGCTTCCACAGCGGCATAGAAGATAATTCGTAACTCAGCTATCTAAATGTACAGCTTCCACAGCGGCATAGAAGATAATTCGTAACTCAGCTATCTAAATGTACAGCTTCCACAGCGGCATAGAAGATAATTCGTAACTCAGCTATCTAAATGTACAGCTTCCACAGCGGCATAGAAGATAATTCGTAACTCAGCTATCTAAATGTACAGCTTCCACAGCGGCATAGAAGATAATTCGTAACTCAGCTATCTAAATGTACAGCTTCCACAGCGGCATAGAAGATAATTCGTAACTCAGCTATCTAAATGTACAGCTTCCACAGCGGCATAGAAGATAATTCGTAACTCAGCTATCTAAATGTACAGCTTCCACAGCGGCATAGAAGATAATTCGTAACTCAGCTATCTAAATGTACAGCTTCCACAGCGGCATAGAAGATAATTCGTAACTCAGCTATCTAAATGTACAGCTTCCACAGCGGCATAGAAGATAATTCGTAACTCAGCTATCTAAATGTACAGCTTCCACAGCGGCATAGAAGATAATTCGTAACTCAGCTATCTAAATGTACAGCTTCCACAGCGGCATAGAAGATAATTCGTAACTCAGCTATCTAAATGTACAGCTTCCACAGCGGCATAGAAGATAATTCGTAACTCAGCTATCTAAATGTACAGCTTCCACAGCGGCATAGAAGATAATTCGTAACTCAGCTATCTAAATGTACAGCTTCCACAGCGGCATAGAAGATAATTCGTAACTCAGCTATCTAAATGTACAGCTTCCACAGCGGCATAGAAGATAATTCGTAACTCAGCTATCTAAATGTACAGCTTCCACAGCGGCATAGAAGATAATTCGTAACTCAGCTATCTAAATGTACAGCTTCCACAGCGGCATAGAAGATAATTCGTAACTCAGCTATCTAAATGTACAGCTTCCACAGCGGCATAGAAGATAATTCGTAACTCAGCTATCTAAATGTACAGCTTCCACAGCGGCATAGAAGATAATTCGTAACTCAGCTATCTAAATGTACAGCTTCCACAGCGGCATAGAAGATAATTCGTAACTCAGCTATCTAAATGTACAGCTTCCACAGCGGCCATAGAAGATAATTCGTAACTCAGCTATCTAAATGTACAGCTTCCACAGCGGCATAGAAGATAATTCGTAACTCAGCTATCTAAATGTACAGCTTCCACAGCGGCATAGAAGATAATTCGTAACTCAGCTATCTAAATGTACAGCTTCCACAGCGGCATAGATAATTCGTAACTCAGCTATCTAATGCTACAGCATTCACAGCGGGCATAGCGATAATCGTAACATATGCTATCTAAATGTACAGCTTCCACAAGCGGCATAGAAGATAATTCGTAAACTCAGCTATCTAAATGTCAGCTTCCACAGCGGCATAGAAGATAACTTCGAAACTCAGCTAATCTAATGTCAGCTTCCACAGCGGCATAGAAGATAATTCGTAACTCAGCTATCTAAATGTACAGCTTCCACAGCGGCATAGAAGATAATTCGTAATCAGCTATCTAAATGTACAGCTTCCACAGCGGCATAGAAGATAATTCGTAACTCAGCTATCTAAATGTACAGCTTCCACAGCGGCATAGAAGATATTCGTAACTCAGCTATCTAAATGTACTGCTTCCACAGCGGCATAGAAGATAATTCGTAACTCAGCTATCTAAATGTACAGCTTCCACAGCGGCATAGAAGATAATTCGTAACTCAGCTATCTAAATGTACAGCTTCCACAGCGGCATAGAAGATAATTTCGTAACTCAGCTATCTAAATGTACAGCTTCCACAGCGGCATAGAAGATAATTCGTAACTCAGCTATCTAAATGTACAGCTTCCACAGCGGCATAGAAGATAATTCGTAACTCAGCTATCTAAATGTACAGCTTCCACAGCGGCATAGAAGATAATTCGTAACTCAGCTATCTAAATGTACAGCTTCCACAGCGGCATAGAAGATAATTCGTAACTCAGCTATCTAAATGTACAGCTTCCACAGCGGCATAGAAGGTAATTCGTAACTCAGCTATCTAAATGTACAGCTTCCACAGCGGCATAGAAGATAATTCGTAACTCAGCTATCTAAATGTACAGCTTCCACAGCGGCATAGAAGATAATTCGTAACTCAGCTATCTAAATGTACAGCTTCCACAGCGGCATAGAAGATAATTCGTAACTCAGCTATCTAAATGTACAGCTTCCACAGCGGCATAGAAGGTAATTCGTAACTCAGCTATCTAAATGTACAGCTTCCACAGCGGCATAGAAGGTAATTCGTAACTCAGCTATCTAAATGTACAGCTTCCACAGCGGCATAGAAGATAATTCGTAACTCAGCTATCTAAATGTACAGCTTCCACAGCGGCATAGAAGATAATTCGTAACTCAGCTATCTAAATGTACAGCTTCCACAGCGGCATAGAAGATAATTCGTAACTCAGCTATCTAAATGTACAGCTTCCACAGCGGCATAGAAGATAATTCGTAACTCAGCTATCTAAATGTACAGCTTCCACAGCGGCATAGAAGATAATTCGTAACTCAGCTATCTAAATGTACAGCTTCCACAGCGGCATAGAAGATAATTCGTAACTCAGCTATCTAAATGTACAGCTTCCACAGCGGCATAGAAGATAATTCGTAACTCAGCTATCTAAATGTACAGCTTCCACAGCGGCATAGAAGATAATTCGTAACTCAGCTATCTAAATGTACAGCTTCCACAGCGGCATAGAAGATAATTCGTAACTCAGCTATCTAAATGTACAGCTTCCACAGCGGCATAGAAGATAATTCGTAACTCAGCTATCTAAATGTACAGCTTCCACAGCGGCATAGAAGATAATTCGTAACTCAGCTATCTAAATGTACAGCTTCCACAGCGGCATAGAAGATAATTCGTAACTCAGCTATCTAAATGTACAGCTTCCACAGCGGCATAGAAGATAATTCGTAACTCAGCTATCTAAATGTACAGCTTCCACAGCGGCATAGAAGGTAATGAGCAAGCGGATCAATTGCCAAGGCAGCAGCTCATTCTAACCTGCCGCTATCTTATTCCACTCTTTCTAAAAGTTTGTTCGAGTCCGTAGAGAACAGCAACTTTTGAACGAACACAAAAACCTTATGTGAGCAATAGTTTTTACCCAGAAATTATTCTTCCATTTTCAAACAAGAAACCTCAGCTGGATCACCAAACATTCTCATTGAGATCCTACCAAGAATTAAATTTTCTGGCACCGCCTCTACAATCCGCAGAGAACACGGCTTTGTCAAAGCAGATGCTACAAAAATATCAGACGACGACCCGACCTGCCCACATTGCCAACAGGAAGACCAAACTGACGACCACCATAAAAGGCTCCAAACAGCCACCCTCCTAGGAATAAGCATATTTACCTGTGAAGACCTGTGTGCAGAACATTCTCACGTACAGTACATTTGATAAACTGGATGTCCGTCATTAGACGTGAAGTCTAAACACGGATACTTGTGTACGTGGCTCCAGGCATCCGGGTGACATAAACGCGGGAAGAAATTAATTGTTGGGCTTTGCGAGGAAGCTTGTGTGTGAGATGGGCACTTACAGTGTTCTTGTATGTGAGATGGGCACTTACAGTGTTCTTGTATGTGAGATGGGCACTTACAGTGTTCTTGTATGTGAGATGGGCACTTACAGTGTTCTTGTATGTGAGATGGGCACTTACAGTGTTCTTGTGTGTGAGATGGGCACTTACAGTGTTCTTGTATGTGAGATGGGCACTTACAGTGTTCTTGTATGTGAGATGGGCACTTACAGTGTTCTTGTATGTGAGATGGGCACTTACAGTGTTCTTGTGTGTGAGATGGGCACTTACAGTGTTCTTGTGTGTGAGATGGGCACTTACAGTGTTCTTGTGGGTGAGATGGGCACTTACAGTGTTCTTGTGTGTGAGATGGGCACTTACAGTGTTCTTGTATGTGAGATGGGCACTTACAGTGTTCTTGTATGTGAGATGGGCACTTACAGTGTTCTTGAGTGTGAGATGGGCACTTACAGTGTTCTTGAGTGTGAGATGGGCACTTACAGTGTTCTTGAGTGTGAGATGGGCACTTACAGTGTTCTTGAGTGTGAGATGGGCACTTACAGTGTTCTTGTGTGTGAGATGGGCACTTACAGTGTTCTTGTATGTGAGATGGGCACTTACAGTGTTCTTGTATGTGAGATGGGCACTTACAGTGTTCTTGTGTGTGAGATGGGCACTTACAGTGTTCTTGTGTGTGAGATGGGCACTTACAGTGTTCTTGAGTGTGAGATGGGCACTTACAGTGTTCTTGAGTGTGAGATGGGCACTTACAGTGTTCTTGTGTGTGAGATGGGCACTTACAGTGTTCTTGAGTGTGAGATGGGCACTTACAGTGTTCTTGAGTGTGAGATGGGCACTTACAGTGTTCTTGAGTGTGAGATGGGCACTTACAGTGTTCTTGTATGTGAGATGGGCACTTACAGTGTTCTTGAGTGTGAGATGGGCACTTACAGTGTTCTTGTATGTGAGATGGGCACTTACAGTGTTCTTGAGTGTGAGATGGGCACTTACAGTGTTCTTGTGTGTGAGATGGGCACTTACAGTGTTCTTGAGTGTGAGATGGGCACTTACAGTGTTCTTGAGTGTGAGATGGGCACTTACAGTGTTCTTGAGTGTGAGATGGGCACTTACAGTGTTCTTGTATGTGAGATGGGCACTTACAGTGTTCTTGAGTGTGAGATGGGCACTTACAGTGTTCTTGTATGTGAGATGGGCACTTACAGTGTTCTTGAGTGTGAGATGGGCACTTACAGTGTTCTTGTATGTGAGATGGGCACTTACAGTGTTCTTGAGTGTGAGATGGGCACTTACAGTGTTCTTGTGTGTGAGATGGGCACTTACAGTGTTCTTGTGTGTGAGATGGGCACTTACAGTGTTCTTGAGTGTGAGATGGGCACTTACAGTGTTCTTGAGTGTGAGATGGGCACTTACAGTGTTCTTGTATGTGAGATGGGCACTTACAGTGTTCTTGAGTGTGAGATGGGCACTTACAGTGTTCTTGTATGTGAGATGGGCACTTACAGTGTTCTTGAGTGTGAGATGGGCACTTACAGTGTTCTTGTTTGTGAGATGGGCACTTACAGTGTTCTTGAGTGTGAGATGGGCTCTTACAGTGTTCTTGTATGTGAGATGGGCACTTACAGTGTTCTTGAGTGTGAGATGGGCACTTACAGTGTTCTTGTATGTGAGATGGGCACTTACAGTGTTCTTGTATGTGAGATGGGCACTTACAGTGTTCTTGAGTGTGAGATGGGCACTTACAGTGTTCTTGTATGTGAGATGGGCACTTACAGTGTTCTTGAGTGTGAGATGGGCACTTACAGTGTTCTTGAGTGTGAGATGGGCACTTACAGTGTTCTTGTGTGTGAGATGGGCACTTACAGTGTTCTTGAGTTAGTTTTCCCGTTTTGGCACCTCGCATTACCTCTTTAAGTCCCATGCGATCCCTTTCAAAGACCTAATACGTCAAGGCTTGGCCGGGATGTACGAAATGCTGGCTTCACCCTTCTCTGTGCCGAGGTATTGACGTGTTAAACGTGGACTGCAGCCACACGGATCTTTAGTCACTTGGATACAAAAACGGGACCTCACGGTCGAATAATGGGTCTAAGACCGGTCTTTGGTAGTTTTGAGAATTTGTCTTGACCTTTGGGTCCACCTTCTTCATTTGAAGCTTCCCATTCTAGGAGAAACCTGCAACGATCATGGAGTTCTTTGAGGAATTTTCTTTGACATCCTTTAACCAGTTCTGAAAGTATGTTATTTGATAGCGTAGTAAATGGCACGGGGCTGGATGCTATCATTGAGGTAGATCTCGTCCAGTGTACCAACATTCTTTCATTTTCCACCTGCCGACTACTTTTCACAAAAGGCTCTGCTGAAAGTCTTGCATTCCTTGATATCGATATTCTTTTTTTTTTTCGCTTAAATTCATAAATATCGATTTTTTCTGTTTTTTCCCGACTGATTTTGCAAGTGATAGCAACACTTTCCTTTCATAATTTTGATAAAATATTTAGGCGAATAAGTTTTTCTCCTCAAAGACTTTGAAAACGTAAACTTTTACAAAATCACTCATAATTTTGAAATGATGTTCATCCAAATAATGCGAACGTCACATGATTACAGTATATTAATTTACAAAAATTTATAAAATTTTTGAAATTTTTTCAGAGAAAAATCATGGATTAAAGAAAAATTATGATTTCGTTGTTTATTCACAATGAGAAGTTACATTAGAAACACTATCGATGTTTCTTGCGCAAAAATTGTGTTGATAATGTAATTTAGACATTTCGAATATTTAAATTTTTTTTCGCGATGACATCTTGGGCCTGCGAGCTTCCATACGAACCATCCTGGTCCAGTTGTGGAACTAAGGACAGTGTTGTCAGCCGGCTTCTATTCCTAGACGTCCGTCAATGTGTTTGTTAAAGCAACATCAATTCCGGCTTACAAAAACATATCCCTAATTGGTGTGTTTTGCAACAGCCCAGTTAGACTTTGTAAATGGCTTGTGGGATCTCGACTCGAATTCTGCCATGTTTGGTTGTTTGGAATCTCAAACCCTGAGTTTCTCTAAACTTGAGAGTTCAAACTCAGACTTCCTCTAACTTTGGACTTGGAATGTCACAACTAGGGATTCATTCAACACTCGGTGTATGACATCCTCCTACAGAGTTCACATCAGAATCCATTCTGGTTTTTGGGCGTCATCTATTGTCACCAAGTGATTTATGCCTGCATAGAAACCTTAATCCTAGTTATTTGCTATCAGCTAAATCACCAAGTATCAGCAGTAAAATTTCCATGGCCACTCAATGTTTTAATGTTATTTTCACCTTTTAATTGTAATAGATATCACGCCAGATATAGTTTATTAGGTTTAGGTCGGGAGAATTTTATGGCCATTCTAAAGCGTCAAAATAATTCCCAAGTAACCATGTATTGGTACTGTGTATGTACCATGTATTGGTGCTGTGTATGTACCATGTATGCTGGTGCTGTTTATGTACCATGTATGCTGGTGCTGTGTATGTACCATGTATGCTGGTGCTGTGTATGTACCATGTATTGGTGCTGTGTATGTACCATGTATTGGTGCTGTGTATGTACCATGTGTGCTGGTGTTGGATCGGCTATGCAACTTCCGTTATTATTGTAAAATCATTCAGGAATGCTTGAGATCTTTTTCTCTCGCAACAATAAAACTACAAACATTTTATGTCAATGCCCAGTGTTTGATTTTTATTCCAAAGTTAAGGGTTCCAAACCCATTAAAATTCGTAAAACAAGCTACAAAATACCTCCTGGAGATTTTACCGTTTCTATCTGTGAGCAATCACAGGCGCCAATTGCTTGATTTTCATATCAACATGCTTCATTGTATTGATATTAAAAATCAATAAGTTCCTTTCACCAGTTGCTATAAAAAAAGCTCAATCATTCCATTTCCTGAGAATTTTGGCATCAACTCTATTTTCTTCGAACTCCCTCCTTGCACTGACTTTGCCTTGACGTCTGCTAGGAACAACGTACTGATTGTCGTGTCATTGGAGGATTGGCTAGCTCGTTCTATGACGCAGAAACTCAGTATTCACCTTAACTATTGGCAGATTTCCAAACTCATCTCCGCCATATGAACGTATGTTCACTATCTCGGCATTGTCAAGAGTATTGCGGTTGGCAAACATAGAAGACTGTCTTGAGCAATCACTAGCTATATGTCCTAACCTACACTCAGGTGGACTCAGCTTGATTTCGCCCAACAATTTAGTCAGTTTTTCTATCTCACCCCTAAGGTCTTCAATACACTGCTCATTTTCGTGCTTCATCCTGTTTACACTGGCACTGAGCATCTTCATCTCACCCTTAATGCTATTCATTTCTTCAACCCCTTCTACTGAACATACCCCTTTCATAAAGCTGCAACGGTGTTCTACACTATCCTCCGTGGCCATGACACTGACTGCTTTGTCTATTGATTTAGCCTCGCTGCGAACAATAGCCTCTCTATACTTATCGAGCACATTTTCGAGGAAGATTTCGAACACTAGGATATCGTCAAATCTGTATTCTACTTTATCTCTAATGGCCAGGAATCTTTCTTTAAAACACATAGGACTTTCCCCAACTCTCTGCTTAAGACCTTCTATCAATTTAAGGCATTCCCTAATACCACGCGCTTTCTTAGGGTACATTATGTTCAGTTTACTAACAATACTTCTGAAACTGCTATCGTTACGGATACCCATCTCCTCTAAGCTCAACCTAACTTCAGGGGATAAAGCCTCGAACATGAGCAATGCTTTGACCTCTGGATCCCATTTGCCTACTCGAGCTTTAAGATCGACTTCCCGAATAAAAGATTAGAGATCAACCCAATTAAAAACTGACATGCTGAGCATAGAGTTCACAAACATGATGGAGTGCAAAAAATAAATAAATAAACAAAGATTTAAAAAAAACGCACGTAAAAAATCACAGGAATTTACACGTGCAAGCACCAGTAATCCTGGCAGAGCCCTCGCCAATGACAAAATTTTATTTTGACGGTGAACACTCGAAGTACAATTTACTAGGGTCTATAGTAAGAGTAACTTAACACAGAAAAGCGTACACTCAATAGTACAAAAACAAAAAATAAAGGGAAGTAAATACAAACTCACGATTTGTTATATACAATCGTGTATATATATAAAAAAAAACCAGCACTTTCTTTTATTGCAGCGTTGATAGTGAACGGACCGGGATTACACAGGTATGCCAGAAGACCACCAAACACGGACACAGAGAACGACGTCTCCACACAACTCACTCCTGGGAAAGAGTCCCCGTATACCTATGGTCCCCCCTTATATACAAACATGGCCATATTTGTCCAATGACGTGGGAGATCAGGTCACTTAACAAACAAACAACATTCTTCCCTCCAAATACTGAAAAGCTTTAAACTGCTTATGTTTGTCAGAATAATTTGCCAAAAGCACTGGTGTATTATATACACTGGTGTATTATTACTCTAACTTTGGACTGTCTGTCGTTGTCCATAACAATAAAACACCTCTCTACTCCTAAATGCAAGATATTTAACAGTTTTGATTTTTATATCTCCACAGTCTAGCCATAAACATTGTTATTACTCAAAATTGACGAAAAAATGTTTAATTTGAACCCGTGAAGTTTTAAAATGCAGTAGGTGCTGTGCGATCCTCTCTCGCGCACGGATGTTTGGGGAAAAAAGGAATAAATTTGTTTTGTTATAATGTACTGGATCGTTGAAGAAAGTCGTGTGGCTGGGAGAGGGCCTTCTTAACTCACCTGAGTTCCCAGTTCTCTCTCCAGGCCAGGACTTCGAATGAATTCCACGAGGAGATAAGAAACAGTTTTAAGGTGAAATTTGAGTTTTGAGGTTTTATTGTTTTTATATAAAACTAGCGGATGTACCCGGCTTCGCCCGGGTTTTACCCGAATAAAGGTTTGTCTAACGAATCTCTCGATAAAGTGAACATTTTTTCCCGGTCCCTTTAAAAATACTCGACAAGTTGAATAAAATCAATATTAATTGGTTCTCTCGGTAATTGGAAGTTAAAGGAATTGTATCTAGCCTTGGAATTGTATCATTATTCTTGTCTCAAATAAATTGCCGTGTCATCCTGAGCAGATTGTTGAATTATAACAGATAAATTAGAATATTTATCTTGATTATTTTCAGGCGAAAAGTTATTTCAAAAATTTTATTTACCAGAAACCTTCCCAGTACTATACTAAATAACTTCCCAAAATTTCATGGCGTTCCAAAGAGTGGTTTGTTCAGGCATAAAGGACACACACACATACATTCATTTATATATATTGTTGCACTGGGCTGCGGTTTGGCAGATTCTTCAGTCTTGAGTCTCTCCTCAGACGTGTCTTGCATCTTTCCAGAACGTGTCTCAACCATCTTACAAGGTTAAACCAGTCAATAATAAGACAACTATATTTTTAGGTAGCACCTAGAATATCTCTTTATTTATCACATCAAAGTTTAAAGCATGTGGGGTATTTAGTGTATCAAAATACAAATGTTTTATACTACATAATATTTTATAGTAATAATCTGTTTTATAAAAATAAATAAATGTATAATTTAAATTTTAAATATATTAAAAATAATATTATAAATAATTTTTAAAATACGCGCATTAATCATGATGCAACACTTCCCCCTCTCCAGAGGTCGTCACGTCCTCGTGAGTGACCTCATCAATTCTTTCAAAATAGGGTTTGCGTCTTGAGACATGGACAATCAATGGGTCTTGGCCAGGATTATCTTTCGGCTCAATTAAGTAATTTACGTTGAACAGCTTCTTTAATATTCGATATGGGCCAAAATATTTTCTCAATAGTTTTTCACATTTTCCGATTTTCCTGACTGGTGTCCAAACTGCCACTAAATGTCCTGGTTCATAGATTCTCTCGTTGTGTTTTTTGTCATAGTTTCTTTTCATTCTTTCCTGAGTCTTCTCTGTGTTGTTAATGACTACCTGTCTCGTCCTTGCTATTTTATCTAAGTAGTTTTCTATATATTCGTCGTAATCGTCCATCTTACTGTCCGTTGGGATATTCTCGTCGTCTAAGAGGAACATGGGTTCCCTTCCAAACAACAGGAAAAATGGAGAGTAGCCTGTGGTTTCTTGAATTGTGGTATCATACGCGTGGGTGATAAAAGGAAGGATTTCGTCCCAGTTCTTCTGATCCGTATTCACATACATGCTTATCATATTGATTAAAGTTCTATTTAGCCGTTCCGTTAGTCCGTTAGTCTGGGGGTGGTAGCTCGTTGTGAAGCAATGTTTAACTTTGCACATTTTCATAACCTCCTTCATCAAATTGCTAGTGAATTGTGAACCTCTGTCGCTGATAAGAAATCTTGGAGCCCCGTGACGTAAAAATATATGTTCGATTAAAAATGTAGAGACTTCTTTCACTGTCGCTTCTGGTACTGCCTTTGTTTCAGCATACTTGGTATAATAATCCGTCAACACAATTATCCATTTCCTTCTTCTTTTCGTTGATGGCAAGGGGCCAACAAAGTCAATTCCGATTCTTTCAAAAGGGTAGTTAGCTGGGGGAATAGGTTGTAGAAGTCCAGATGGCAACTGATTTGAACCTTTCCGACTTTGGCAAAGATGGCACGTCTTTACAAATTCGGAAACATCTTTCAGCATGGAAGGCCAATAGTATTTATTCTTCAATCGGTATGTGGTTCTGGCGACGCCCAGATGGCCATTCAGCATATGGTTGTGGTATTCACTCATGATTTCTTTTCTTCTTTTCTTTGGCACTACCAGCAACCATTCTCTACCTTCAGGATTTGGATTTTTCTTGTAGAGACACCCATTTTCTTCTTTAAAGTTCTGTGTAATTGAACGCTTGTTTCCACTAAGGTTCTCCTTAATATTCTCAATAAAATCATCCTTTTCGTCTATTATTTGATTCAAAAATAGTCTTTCATAATCCTTGTCCCATTCGTTTTCTGGTAAGGGTCCTCTAGATAGACCATCAGCGTCCAGATGTTTTTTTCCCGATTTGTGTATAATTTCGAAATTATATTCCTGAATCTTCAGTGTCCATCGTGCTAATCGACCGGTCGGATCTTTTAAATTCTTAAGCCAGCATAGTGCGTGATGATCAGTGACGATTTTAAAGTGCCTTCCATATAAATAGGGCCGTAATTTTGATATCGACCACACTACAGCTAAACATTCCTTTTCGGTGGTTGAATAATTTTGCTCAGGTTTACTTAGGGTTCGGCTCAAATATGATATTACCTTCTCTTCGCCACCGATATTTTGAATTAGTGTTGCGCCTAAGCCGATGTTAGAGGCATCTGTGTGAATGCAGGTGGCTGCATTTGGATCAAAGTGACCTAAAATTGGCGGATTCATAAGAGCTTTTTTAAGGTTTTGGAACGCTTCTTCCTGTTTTCCTGTCCAGATAAATTGCACATTTTTTCTGATGAGACTGGTCAATGGGTCAGCGATTAATGAGAAATCTTTAATAAATTTTCGATTTCGCCGCCAGGTGGCTACGAGAGACGGCCGCACTTAACATCGCTCCCAGCTAAGTACTTTTTATTTCTCTAAACTAGTAATTATTTTATTTTTTTTCATATAATATACATTGTTAGACTGTCACTCTTTCATAAAGCATTCAGAAAAAGATGAAAATTCTGTCTGGCGCCAACATTACTTTTGTCTTGTATTTGCTAATTTGCATACAAACGCCAAACTTTCTGTTACAAAAATATGCTAATTTTAGGATGAAAATCTATAGGAAATTATTGCACAATATTTACTGCTCCCCTCTACCTTCGTCAAAACTTTCCCAAATGTTTCTTGCTAGGGTTTTAGCTATTTTGCTTATAATTGGAGGTATTGAACTCAATCCTGGACCTAAGAGACAAACAACTCTGACACCCGCGATTTCACCGGCAACACACGAATCGGCAGACAGTGATTTAAAGGTGCTGATATTGAATTTGTCAACTGAAATGAAAGGTATGCGAGAAAGACTAGATTCGGGACTGGTGCAAATCGAAAGACTTTGGAAGAATGGGATAAGAGAGCTCAAGAGATGGAGTCGAAAATAACTCAAAGTATGGAGGCACAACGCAACACCGATAAAAGGGTTGACGGCAACACTCTGCAACTGCGCGAACTGGAGGCTAGAATGGAATACACAGAGGCGAGACTTCGCGAACAGAATCTTATTTTCTATGGCATTGTAAGAGAGGAAAATGAAAACCCATTCGACTCTAACCGCAAGGTCAAAAGCATAATCACTGATAAAATGGGATTCACCGATGAAGTCAAAATAACAAAATGCCATAGGCTATCCCGAGCTGAGAATTCACCAGTACTGGCGGTAATACCAGACCATGAAGAAAGAGCAAGAGTGCTTTCTAATGCAATTAAACTCAAAGGGTTAAAAATATTTATCAGTAAAGACTATAGCCTCAAAGTAAGAGACCAAAGAAGAATTCTAATTGCGAAGAGAAAGGAACTGTTTGGGAGGGGTTTAAAAGCTAAATTAAGGGACAACAAACTCATCATAGATGATACGACTTATAGTGTGGTGAACGGTGAGATCGTGAATTCTAGGGGAAATACCATATAGCAACAAGAAACGGTGATCACGGTTCCGAAAAGAAATGTTAAGCCACATTTTAATAAGATTGAAAAAATATGTAAAAATAAAGATTCAAGTGCTGGAGTTGTACCATATGTAAATACTTTAAATAATGAAATATGCAAATTCGCTCCTAAAAATATTTCAAAGCAAAATCATGCTGGGGAAGCGAATACTAGTCTCAAGATTGTAAATGGAAGAATTAAATATGGCGAAAAGAAACAGCTTTCACTGTTGTGCTGGAATATTAACGGTTTAGCCAGGATTTCATCCACTTTTCCTTTAGTTGATTACCTGAAAAAAATTAACATATTCGCTCTAACTGAAACATGGACTGATCATTATGTAGGATACAAACTGAACGGATTTCAATTGATAGAATCTAAGGCCTCCAGAAATCACAAATTGGGTAGATCTTCGGGAGGTATTATCGTTGGAATTGGAAATACTATTAAAGATTTATTAGTAAATTATGAAATTGAAAAACACTGGATAATTATTACTATAAAATTGAACACCAGAATATTAACATGTATTTTTTTTTTGTTTACCTACCACCTAATGAAAATTATATGACTAACAGAAATATCTTACAGGAATGTATAGAAGCTAAAATTTCAGAGGGATACGAAGTTGTACTAGCTGGTGATTTGAACACGCGCACAGGATCACAGGGATACCTACACAACCCACTAATGCTGCCCACCTCTTTAAATGCCAGTCGTAACTCCAAAGACGAGGTAATTTCTCCTAATGCAGTGCAATTTTTAAATTTTCTTGAAGATAACCTCCTGGTAATTATAAATGGAAGAACGAAGAGTGATGAAAATGGGGAATACACCTACATATCAGAACGGGGTTCCTCTGTGGTAGATTACTGTATAGTTACTCACACGCTCCTAGAGCATAGAATTGATTTGTTGATTAATCCACTTCCATATTCGGATCATTTGCCAATGGTTATTAAAATGGACTCCAATTTAGATGGAATAAAACTTGAAAGCTCTACACCTTGTACCTTTAAAAAGTACAAATGGGCATCCGATAAAGAGACTACCTTCATACAGAATTTAGTCGCAATACAAGGATCTTGGAACTCACCGATTGAAATGCTAACTAACAATTTCACCAATCAAATCCGGAGTGCAATGCATACTGCTGGTATGCAAGTAGTAATAACACCCGATGGTCCTAAATCCAAACCTTGGTTCGACCGTGAATGCTACTTAACAAAAAAAGCTCTAAAATCTCAGCTTAAAATCTACATAAGATCAAACAGTGAAAGTGACCGCAAGGCATACGCTTTATTAAAAAATAAATACTCATCACTTCTGGCCGGCAAAAAGAAAACCTATTATATTGAAATACAAGAGAGGCTGAAGGAGGTGAGGGACTCTGCGGGTTTTTGGAAAACAATATCACTGTTTAAAAATAGAAGAACAAAACTCTCGGAAACATTTCTATTCAAAAATGGCAACAGTTTTATACCGAACTTCTCACGACTTCGCCACCAGTCATGTTGAAGATATTAATCTGTGATTTTAAATGTTTCTTTTTGACCAGTACTTTGTTTGTTTTTGCCTTTTCCTAAAATGTTTCTTTCTTCTTCTTAATTATTATTTGTTCTATATGTAAAGCTTTGTTTTTTGATACTTGAATAAACAAATTCAAGTTTATTATATTTTTTGTGTGCTTTTAAAGTTAAAACACAACAGGTTATGGACCCAACCACGCATTCACTGCGAAATATAAATAAAACGAAGCAACGGTAAGCCTAAAAAGAATTCTATTTTGTTTATTACGTTAAAATTTATATTAGTAATGGCTGGAATGGATAATATTAAAATGGGTATGAATATTCCCAAATTGGAAGGATTAATAAACTGGCCAGAATATAAGAAAAATATAAAATTGCTTTTAACAATAAACAAAGTAATAGGCGTTGTTGATGGAACATATAGAAAGCCAATAAAACAAGAAACAAATGAAGAAAAAGAGGCATATGTAAAATGGCAAAGTGAAGATGCAATATCCCAATTGTTATTTACAACAAGTGTGATGCCTGATGTAAGTCAACTAATCATTCCCTGCTCAAGTGCTAAAGATATGTGGGACAAATTGTTAAGTGTCTATGAGCAAAGCTCTGGTCAAAGATTAGACATGCTCTATAATCAATTCTTTAATTTCAAGAAGGATCCTACAGATGATATTTCAAAGCACATTTCAAAATTAGAAAGTTTATGGAATGATATGCAAAATGAACTTACTAAACAAGAAAATTTGAAATTGCCAGAATCCATGCTGATGTGCAGAATCATAAACACCTTGCCTGATGAATATTTTGATTTTAAAAGTGTTTGGGAATCAGTGTCTAAAGAAGAACGTTCTGTAGACAATCTCACACAAAGGCTTCGGTTACTCGAAATAAGAATTCAACAGCGAGATGAATGCAGCGCATCAAGTTCGACAGCACTAATGGCAAATGCATATGAAAATAAGCAAAATATGAAAGGAAAAGCTACCAAAAGTAATGAAAAATTTCAGAAAACAAGAGAAACAAGAGAATGTTACTTTTGTCATAGAAAAGGACACTTGGCCAAAGATTGTAGGTATGCAAAACAGAAGAAACTAAAGGAAAAAGAAAAGGATGAAACTAAATTAAAACTTAATTCAAAATTAAGTGAAAGTTTAATCAGTGAAAGATTCAATGAACAAGATGAAGACATTTGGATTGGTGACTCAGGAGCTACTAACCACATTACAAGAAATGCAAGTTTTTATACTTCTTATAAGGATTTTCCTACCCAACAGACTGTTAAAGTTGGAAGTAATGAAAAATTGATAGCTTATGGAAGTGAAACTATAACAATTGAAACTTGTGTAAAAGGTAAATGGCAAACTCACTACCTAACTGATGTATGGTATGTTCCCAATTTCAGTCGTAATGTGATGTCATTACAGTCCACATTGGATAAAGGGTTTGAAATGAAAATGGATAAAAAAGGTTGTAAACTTTTTAAGACAACAACTGGAGAAGTTATTGTAGAAGGGAAAAGACTACCAGGAGGCTTGTATGGTATGTTAATAACAAGTATCAAACCTGAAAATGCTGCAGAAGTCAATTTAGCCAAAACCCAAAATGTCAATATGCTACAACTATGGCATGAAAGATTTGGACATTAAAATAAAAGGCATGTTCAAAAATGGCTTAAAGAACAAGGAATAGATGCAGTCATGGACAATGAACCTTGCGAGGCATGCATTTATGGCAAACAACATAGACTGAGTTTTGGATCAAGAGAACAATATGCTTCTACTCAACCTGGAAACTTAATTCATGTAGATGTATGTGGCCCTATGCAGGAGGTTTCGAAAGGAGGGATGAGATACTTTGTGTGTTTCAAAGATGATTTTACAAAATACCGATCAGTGTATTTCCTAAAAGAAAAGTCACAAGTCATTGAAAAGCTAGAACAATTTCTCTTGGAAACAAAGACTACTGGACATATAGTGAAAGAAATTCTCACAGATGGAGGAAAGGAGTTTGTAAATAAAGAAACCTCAAAAATTACAAACAAGTATGGTATTAATCATAGGATCACAATGCCATATACTCCACAACAGAATGGTTCAGCGGAAAGGGAAAACAGGACTTTAATAGAAATAGCTCGTTCAATGATATATGCCAAAAATATGAGCCTAAAGCTGTGGGCAGAGGCAGTTAATACTGCTACATATGTTTTGAATAGAATAGGACCAACACAAATTGAGGGAAAGACACCTTATGAACTATGGTTTGATAAAAAAACCAGCAGTTGATCATCTTCGAATATTTGGAACTGAATGTTTTGTTCATGTGCCTGATGAAAAGAGAAGAAAGTTAGATGCCAAAAGCGAAAAAGGTATTTTAGTTGGTTATTGCAGTAACAAGGATGGGTATCGAATCTGGATGCCGAACTCAAACAAAGTTGTCACAAGTAGGGATGTAATATTCAAGGAAACTATACCAACATTTAGCCTTGATATTGAAAAGAGAAATAAGGAACTTTCAAGTAATCAGATTGATGAACAAAATGATACTCAAGATATTGAGAAAATTGAAAGCAATGTTCAAACATCAGACGTATACAATCTAAGAGATCGATCAAATATATCAAAACCTCAAAGGTATATTGATGCTGAAATAAATATTGCAGAAGGTCTTGAACCCAAGACATACAAAGAAGCAATGGATTCTCCAAATGCACAATTTTGGAAAGAAGCAATGAATGAAGAAATGAATTCTTTAACGGAAAATGATGTATACGAATGCACAACATTACCACCTGGGCAAAAACCAATTGATTGTAAATGGGTATTAAAGACCAAATTGAATTCTAAAGGAGAGATTACAAGATATAAGGCAAGACTGGTGGCTAAAGGGTTTGCACAAAAGAAGGGTATAGATTATGAAGAAACATTTAGTCCTGTGGCAAGACATGACACCATAAGAACTCTTTTAGCAATTGCTGCTAATGAAGTCTTAAAATTGGTACAGTTTGACATAAAGACAGCCTTTCTCTATGGAGACTTACAAGATCAAATTTATATCAAACAACCTGAAGGATTCAACAATGGAACAGATCTTGTATGGAAATTGAAGAAAAGTCTCTATGGACTTAAACAGTCACCAAGATGCTGGAATCAGAAAATAGTCAACTTCATGAAAGAAAGATGTCTGAAGGAAAGTACAGCTGACCCCTGTTTATTCTTCAGAAAAACAAATGATCATCTACTCATTATTGCCATATATGTTGATGATGGAATCATTGCTGGTACAAATGAACAGGAAATCAAAGAATTTCTTGATGAACTAATGTTTTCATTTAAGATCACAAGTGAACCATTAAATTACTTTTTGGGTATTGAGATAGAGCGGCAACCGGATGGGTCAATCTTTATAAATCAAAAGGCATATATAAAAAGAATTCTTGAGAAATTCAATATGTCTCAAGCGAATAAACTGGGAACACCAACTGATAATTCTACTGTTCCTGGGGAAGCAGAGATTCTAGAAAATGTTCCCTTTCGTGAAGCGATTGGTAGTCTGATGCATCTGAGCTGCTTAACAAGACCCGATATCACTTTTGCACTGAATAAAATTTCTCAAAAACTTGCAGCACCAACAAAATATGACTGGGAAGCAGTTAAACGAATCTTCAAATATCTTGTAGGAACAACTGAATATGGAATTATGTACCAAAAGGGTCATAAAGTAGGAGCTTTGGAATCTTTCAGTGATGCAGATTTTGCTGGAGACCCAGAAACTATAAGATCTACCAGTGGAGTTGTGTGTAAACTGGCTGGTGGTGCTATTTCTTGGCTTAGCCAAAACAAAGATCAAGTTGCTGACATTATGACCAAAGGGCTCCCTAAGCCGCGTTTCCAAATGCTGAGATATCTACTGGGTATGAGGGACATTTGAAATCTGATTAAGGGGAAGTGTTGAAGATATTAATCTGTGATTTTAAATGTTTCTTTTTGACCAGTACTTTGTTTGTTTTTGCCTTTTCCTAAAATGTTTCTTTCTTCTTCTTAATTATTATTTGTTCTATATGTAAAGCTTTGTTTTTTGATACTTGAATAAACAAATTCAAGTTTATTATATTTTTTGTGTGCTTTTAAAGTTAAAACACAACAAGTCAAGTACGATTTGTCCATAAGAGTTATACTGATGCCAGACGACGAGTTAATGGCCGAAATATCCTTGTCGGAGATAACTGGAGAAATCGCTCGTTTGAAGCGTAATAAGGCTTGTGGACTTGATAGTATTCCTAATGAAGCCATAAAAGCCTTGGCCCCAGCTTATTTGGCTGCCTTAAAAGATATTTACAATAGAGTTCTAAAAACTGGTCATTTCCCAACAACTTGGTGCAAAACAATTATACATCCCATCTTTAAAAATGGTGATGCCGACAATCCTCACAATTATCGGGGAATAGCACTTCTAAGCAACCTCGCTAAGCTTTTCTCATCAATAATGAAAATACGACTAAGCAACTGGACC
Source organism: Cordylochernes scorpioides (assembly GCA_030710605.1). Taxonomy (NCBI): domain Eukaryota; kingdom Metazoa; phylum Arthropoda; class Arachnida; order Pseudoscorpiones; family Chernetidae; genus Cordylochernes; species Cordylochernes scorpioides. The sequence continues at coordinate 530,556 of CP092870.1, read as the reverse complement.
GAAAATAGAGCAATTATACCGGAAAATCAAGCGGGTTTCAGAAAAGAACATTCATGCCAGGATCATATGTTTACTTTAGTCTCACTAATCCAATTAACACTTAGACGTAAAAGACGAAAGTTCTACGCTTTCTTTATCGATCTTAAAAAGGCTTTTGATACGGTGCCCCAAGCCCTCCTATGGAAAAAACTGTTAGACATTGGATTGAATTTCCGATTTATAAATCTAATTAAGAATTACTACGAAAACATGACAGCTGCGGTGAGATGGAACAATTCATTCACTGAATTTATCAAAATAAAATCCGGAGTGTTACAGGGTGAGCCACTATCTCCTTACTTATTCATACTTTTTATTAATGACCTGATTAGTACTTTTGACAGCTCTGATTTACCTGGTATTTATCTGCCAAAGCATGGAAATATCCATTTGTTACTATATGCAGATGATATTGTACTGATAGGCGAATCTAAGAACAATTTGCAGTTAAAAATTAATATGGTACGAAAATATTTTGAAGAAAATATGCTAACGCTGAACGAAAACAAATCAAAAATAATGGTATTTCGCAATGGTGGGAAGCGGTCAAAATCCGATAATTGGTATTGGGGACAACAACTACTGAATGTCACGGAAAGATACATGTATCTAGGATATCCACTCACCTCAACAAACTCTTTTAAGCAAGCCGCATTATACTTTAAGGGCAAAGCTCTCGCTGCCAGTGGTGCGGTATGGCCTATTTTGACTAGGTCGAAGATGAACTCTTTTAAATCCTCTATGAAACTTCTTGACGCGGTGGTTCTATCAACCCTGCTTTACGCGGCACCTGTTTGGGCAAATGAGCATACATTAATTGTTGATCAAATTCAGGACTCATTTATGCGAAGATATCTAAATTTACCAAGATACACCCCCGGATACAATGCTCAGGATAGAACTGGGAAGAGTATCACTCAGCGTTACAGTCTTGAAACTTACCTTAAAGTTTTGGTTGAGAATGCTGGGAATGGGTGAAACTAGATTGCCGCTGCTCTGCTTGTCCCAGCTGTGGGAAATCTCAAACGCAACGAAAAAATGTATAGGTTTCACAGGAAGTATAGTTAATATTTTAAACACCACCGGATTTCAATGGTTAAATTTCTGCACAGACTATAGAACATTACAAAGAGAAATTCCCCACATAATCAGGACTGCAATAGATCAATCTCTGCAAAAGGATCACACAAGAATAACAAATTCAAGACTATACCCACACTATAAAAACATCTGCTCAACTCCGTTACCGGAACACTATCTGTCCAGCGATTTCCCGCTCCGGGTCAAACGGTGTATTGCCGGACTGAGAATCCTCTCGGTGCTCTTTACTGATGATCGCCCCAAAATATTTAAAACAGACGGATGGACATGCGAGATTTGCGGGACAAGAATGGAACCGGGGCTACATCACCATATACTCTCATGTATGGGGCTGAAAGACGAACGAGAAGTGCTCCTCAGTGAAATAGGCCTTGTTGGACTCTCTTTGGAGCTCCTGTTGAATGAGGTGGTGAGAAACAGAGCTGGAGCGTTTGCGTTGTTCAAATTTTGGCAAACGGCTGAAGAGAAGAGGAAGTTATATACATAATATAATTGATGTAAATAATTATATGTAAATAATCTTTGTTAGGATTAGAATGAAGAATCCCGTATGGGACTTTGATTCTAGTAAAAGGCTTGCTGTTGCGGTTGTATATAGTCACAATGTAGAAAATACTACACTATACCTACTACTTATTGGTTTCTCTCTGTATTCTTAGTTCTCTTCTCTTCAATTACTCTGTAAACTGGCGAATCCTGTATAGGACGTGAGGTCCTCAATAGAGGCTTTTGTTGTTGTTGTTGTAAAATAAATTTTCTATAATATGAGCACATTCCTAGGAATGATTGCACTTCTTTGGCCTTCTTGGGCTGAGGAAAATCTCTAACGGCTTTGATATTATATTCGGCAGGTTTTATGGTTATATGTCCAAGGATCTCAAGTTCCTCGAAAGCAAATCTGCATTTCTTGGCGTTCAGTTTTAAATTAGATTCGCTGAAGCATCTGAGGACAGCTTCAAGTCTTTTAATGTGGGTTGGAAAGTCCGAGTTGTATATAATCACATCGTCCAGGTAGCAAAGGCAAATCTGCCATCTCAGATTTCCGAGGACATTGTCCATGTTCCTCAAAAGTAGCAGGGGCGTTGCATAGACCGAAGGGCATTACGTTGAATTCATATAACCCATGTGCAGTAGTGAAAGCCGTCTTCTCTTTGTCTCTCTCTTCAATTTCGACTTACCAATATCCCGATTTGATATCTATTGCTGAGAAGTACTTGGATCCTTGGAGAGTATCCATTACATCATCAATTCTTGGGATTGGATAAACATCCTTCACTGTTACTTCATTTAATTTCCTGTAGTCCACACAAAATCTGTATTTGCCATCTCGTTTTTTTGACCAATATAACGGGAAAGGACCAGGGACTTGAAGATTGTCTAATTATTCCTTCTTCGAGCATCTCGTCTATTTGATCCTTTATGATGGTTCGTTCCTTAGCGTTTACCCGGTAAGGCTTGTGCTTTATCGGTTTTGCGTCTTCTGTATGAATCTGATGTTTTGCCAAATTGGTCCTACCTAACCTCGATGAGAACAAATCAGTATACTTGGCCAAAATTTGTTTTAACCTCTCTTGTTCTTTAAATGATAAATTTTTGTTTATTTGAAATTGTATTTCGTCATTTTCATTCTGCTTCTCTTTATTCTCTATAAAATTTACCTCTGCAGGAAGACTTCCATAAGCCAATGTTTGGTCTTTCATGATTTTTAAAGGTCGAGGATAAGGGTTCGTTATCCAGATATGGGTTTTCTTATCCGTGACAGTAAGCAAACTTCTTGCCAATCGAAGACCATTTGTTTGAGTCATTCTGTTGTTCTCTTCGATGACATATTCTCCATCCTCTGCTTCTATTGAGGCCCTAATCAATTTAATAGATAGTTTAGGTATAACGGTATCTGTAGTGCTCTTTATTTTTTTTAGATCATAATTGCTTACGTCATGATTACTCATCAAATTATATTTTATTGTTTCTCGTTTACAATCAATTTTAGCATTCATTTTTTAAAGGAAATCTCGTCCAAGAATAAGAGTTCGTAGATGCGCGTCCATTACTACAAATTCGTGGGATAATTCAGTGTCATCAATTTTTAAATCTAAAATAATGCTACCTACCATATCTAATTTTTTCCCATCGGGTCCTGAACACGTTTTAGTGAGACTGTTTATTTCACGGCCAGCAAAAAGTGCTGTTCTTAGGTCGACCACTGAAAGATCGGCGCCTGTATCAATCAAAGCTTCGCATAACCCTATCTTGTCCACATTAATATTAATTTTGTACCTAGGGTCCAACTTTCTAATTCCATTTATGGTCGACTTGCTTTGATTGAAGGAATCAGGCGCGACACTTAGTTTAAATCTTCCAACACGGAATATCTATTCCGTGTAGGAATATTCGTTTGTGTGTCATTACAAACATCCGCATAGAGGCGAGGCCGTGTATAATCTTTCCTTTCGTCCATTTGAAGATTTTATTGGCTCTTGTCTTGGGAAACTGAGGGGTCCTCTTCTACGATCCTCACAAACTTGACTCTGCAATACCGCGCTACGTGTCCTGGCTTGTTACACTTGAAACATATTGGTCTCCCGTCTTCTGTCCTATTCCTGTTTGAATCTGGACTCTTATTGTATGTTTTCCTTGGGTAGACCGGTTTTGGCTCCGGAATGGGAGTGTAAAATCGTCTAGGGGCAGATACCTGGGGCAGCGGCTTGTTCTGGTAGTACCTCGGAGCGGGGGCCTGGGGCTTGGGGGTGTTCTGGTAGTACCTCGGAGCGGGGGCCTGGGGCTTGGAGGTGTTCTGGTCTGGTCTTCTGAACGACGGAGCGTTCTTCCATTGCTCTTGATGATGGGAACGAGGAGAGCGTGGTCCATTATATAGAGCCTTTGATTTTTCTATACGTTCTTGATAATTATTTTCAAACAAATCCATCTTTTTACACAATCTTAGGAGTTCGTTGGTATTCTTAGGAGGGTTTAAGTAGAGGGCAAAAGAGTATTCTTTCTTTAACCCTCCAATAACCCAAATTTATTTTATTCTCTTCTTCCATTTGGGGGTCGACCTTGTTGCACAGAACCAGGATATCCTCTGCAAACCTGATTGCAGGTTCATTCCACTGCTGCATTCTGTTCAGCCTCATCTTCAATTCTTCTTTGTTGGCGTCTGAGCCAAAATCCTGAATTAGGCGGCTCTTGAAATGTTCCCAGCTGGTAAAGCTTATCTTGTGTAGGTCCAGCCAGGTTTTGGCGCTACCAATCATGTTCATGGCTGCATAGCGAGAAATAATATATTCTGCCCAGTGGTACAGGAAGCCAATTTCTTCAAGGGACTCAATCCATGGGCGAGGGTCTTCTGTTCCATCATATTTGGGGATGTCTCTCCTCAGACGTGTCTTGCATCTTTCCAGAACGTGTCTCAACCATCTTACAAGGTTAAACCAGTCAATAATAAGACAACTATATTTTTAGGTAGCACCTAGAATATCTCTTTATTTATCACATCAAAGTTTAAAGCATGTGGGGTATTTAGTGTATCAAAATACAAATGTTTTATACTACATAATATTTTATAGTAATAATCTGTTTTATAAAAATAAATAAATGTATAATTTAAATTTTAAATATATTAAAAATAATATTATAAATAATTTTAAAAATACGCGCAATAATCATGATGCAACAATATAGATATAAATAAATAAATAAAATAATAGTTTCTTGCGCTCCAGGGGCCCGGGTTATCCTTATTTTCTCTCTAAATAAAATAAACCTATCCCTGGAAGCCTGTGTATGTTTTCACCTAGATACTGGTACAGGGGATTCATTTATTGAATCAGAAACAGTGTTGACTATCTTCGCCTTGAACACATCCACCCTCGACACCACCGGGGTACATATATATATATCCCAGTTGAAATGATATCTCCGTCAGCCCCAGCCAATAAATAAAGGGTTAGATGGATGTTCTAAACAACCACGGCGGCTAAATATACGGCCGCAGGTGGGCTGAGTCAGCGGTAGGTTATTCCTGGCCCGGTCATCGGCGTTAGTGGCTGGGGTTGAACATCCTTCATGTGTGGGTGGGTGCTGAGATGTCATCCACTGCGGGGAACGGCGGCAAGTTGCGAAGTGGAATAAAAGCCACACGATACACAAACGACCGCCACATTGTGGCGGCCCCCACGTGGCGCGGTCGTTAAAGGGCAAAGGCGCCGCCGGCCACGTGGCGCTGACGTTTATAGCGGGCGGGCCGGCTTCTTGCAGGATTGTCCCGGGTCACCTCTGTTGGCCGATGTTCCTCGAACAGACATCGTGAACAAGTCCGCTTTGATCTTTAGAACGTCGAACTCGTCTGGACCACATCAGTGAAGTGCTGGAAGTATCAGTTTAATGCCGATTGTCGAGCACAAACTCACTTTATAAGCTTCATTCAAATACTTTTAAGACCACTTTACTCATAGTAATCAGCGCTCACATTAAGAGACTTTAGAAAGTGTATCCGCTATTTGAATGGAGAACAATAGCCCTGGAAAACTTGTGACACTTTCCACTGTCACCTCTCAGGTGTAGAACAACGTTTGGAGCCAAGTTCCCTATTGAGACGATATCGCCGGGACCTCCCATAGAGACGTATTGGTCCCTCAAGCATGGAGCAGCGTTTGTTGGTTCCCGTCGAGTGGCGCCTGCCCAGGCAGCGTGACACTTCGTTAGCCCTGCCGCGGTGGTAATGGCCCCGAACATGGCTAGAACACGACTTAATGGTATATACATAGGCTACAGAACCATCCATGGGTAAGGCGGAAATTTTGGATTGGAGTGGAAAGTTTATTCAGAAAAACCACAGCGCAATAAAGCGAGCGTTTCCCAAGATCTATATTTCACGATTTGAATGCGCTGTCTATGCAGTGTTGCCGAAGTGATCTGTTGGTAGGTTTTTAGGACCGGATTTTATAAATTGTATACTCTCCCTAGGGATCTCTATTTCCCACCTATAGTGCTATTATCCATTATGGAGGACCAACTTTCTGTGAACAATCTTCAAAGGTTATTCCATTTGGGATTATTTCTGTGTGATCGCTGGTTCAAGCAATAGGGAGAGTTCTCTCTATGCGGCTGACTTCACCCATACTGTAGGTGGATGGGCAGGAACTGTGCGCACTGGACACCAGGCTCGTCTCTGTTGCAGAGTTGGAGATAGACTTGGTTGTGGATGGCGGAGTTCTCAGCTGCTTCGGTATGGGGTGCCCCATGTCGTTTGAGGATTCTCTCTACGCCATGGCTATCGGGGAGTAGGGGTGATTGGTATGGGATGGATGGTTGGTTGACTGCAGTGTTTGGCCTGTAGGACTGTTTCTTGATGAGTTTGATGGTATAGTTGTTGTGCAAAATGTGCTATGACCGACTCTCCCATCAAGACATATTTGGAGCAATCCATACTCGGCATATCGGCAGATGCTCCGATCCAAGCGAACTGGGTGTCCGTTAGTTCCATCTCTGCCTGGGATATCTAACACATACATAATTCCAGGTGAGAGGAATCGCCTGAATACATCCCGCCCGCTGTGTCCAACCAAACCACACCAACTGCGCTGTCAAGTTGTCGCAAGTCAATTTAGGCAGAATCGACACTCTGCCCCGGTACAGGGTGCTTGAGGACTCATAAACTTTATGACTTGGCTTAAAGGAAACCGGCGTCATTGATGTGAATGTATAAAAAACGATTTCGTGTATTTAGAAGTGGCGGTGGGTGGAAGTACTTAGATCTTGTACAGAACTTCCTGAGAGTTTGTCCTTGACTAGGCCAGTCGCCTGTCCCGAGTCACAACTGGCCTCTCACAGCGTTAGTTCAGATCCACGAGCCGAGATTCACCAAAAAATTGTCAAATTGTTGAAGTTCTCTAACACTGACCGTCTCAGTTACGGACGCCCAATCGGGCCAAGTGCGGCTCAAGTGGCCGCGGCTAAATATACGACACGACCCCAGCGGCCCAAACCAGAGCCGCCCTTTAATTGAAGCAATTACGGAAGTGGCGTTTCACTCGTTTAGGTAATCTTCGTTTCTACAAGAAACCTTACTCCTCCGAAATGCACTTGAAGAACAAATTTGAAGTGTCTTGTTCATGGAATAATTCCTGGGCAGAAACTACTTCGTCGTAAGGTTAGTCCATTGACACCAGTCCTCTAGCTACAGCTGTTGAGTCCGCCATAACCAGGACGTGGCTGAGAAACCCGACGGAGAGCTTTGCTGCTTCACCTCTCGTGTGTCGTTGAGATTACAGCGAACTGTCTTCGAACTGAGTGGAAAAGAACAATTTCCCACTCATAGGTCTTCTGCTCCCTTGTTACTCTACTTCGACGCGATGTTAGGTCAGCTGTAACAACCGCGTATCCCCCAGTGTTTGAATAGCGCTGAAGCAACCTCGTTGTCCCCAGCGATGTAACAACCGCACAGCCCCAGTGATGTAACAACTGTACAGCTCCAGCGATGTAAACAACTGTACAGCCCCAGTGATGTAACAACTGCACAGCTCCAGCGATGTAACAACTGCACAGCCCCAGTAATGTTACAACCGCACAGCCCCAGTGATGTAACAACTGTACAGCTCCAGCGATGTAACAACTATACAGCCCCAGTGATGTAACAACTGCACAGCTCCAGTGATGTAACTACTGCACAGCCACTGTAATGTTACAACCGCACAGCCCCAGTGATGTAACAACCGCACAGCTCCAGCGATGTAATTACTGCACAGCCACTGTAATGTTACAACCGCACAGCCCCAGTGATGTAACAACTGCACAGCCACTGTAATGTTACAACCGCACAGCCCCAGTGATGTAACAACTGCACAGCCCCAGTGATGTAACGACTGCACAGCTCCAGCGATGTAACAACTGTACAGCCCCAGTGATGTAACAACCGCACAGCCCCAGTGATGTAACGACTGCACAGCCCCAATGATGTAACAACTGCACAGCTCCAGTGATGTAACAACTGCACAGCCCCAGTGATGTAACAACTGCACAGCCCCAGCGATGTAACAACTGCACAGCTCCAGTGATTTAACAACTGCACAGCCCCAGTGATGTAACGACTGCACAGCTCCAGTGATGTAACAACTGCACAGCCCCAGCAATGTAACAACTGCACAGCTCCAGTGATGTAACAACTGCACAGCCCCAGCAATGTAACAACTGCACAGCCCCAGCGATGTAACAACTGCACAGCCCCAGTGATGTAACAACTGCACAGCTCCAGTGATGTAACAACTGCACAGCCCCTGCGATGTAACAACTGCACCGCTCCAGCGATGTAACAACTGTACAGCTCCAGTGATGTAACAACTGTACAGCCCCAGCAATGTAACAACTGCACAGCCCCAGTGATGTAACGACTGCACAGCCCCAGTGATGTAACAACTGCACAGCTCCAGTGATGTAACGACTGCACAGCCCCAGTGATGTAACAACTGCACAGCTCCAGTGATGTAACGACTGCACAGCCCCAGTGATGTAACAAATGCACAGCTCCAGTGATGTAACAACTGCACAGCTCCAGTGATGTAACAACTGCACAGCCCCAGTGATGTAACAACTGCACAGCCCCAGCGATGTAACGACTGCACAGCCCCAGTGATGTAACGACTGCACAGCCCCAGTGATGTAACGACTGCACAGCCCCAACAATGTAACAACTGCACAGCTCCAGTGATGTAACAACTGCACAGCCCCAGCAATGTAACAACTGCACAGCCCAGCGATGTAACAACTGTACAGCCCCAGCAATGTAACAACTGCACAGCCCCAGCGATGTAACAACTGCACAGCCCCAGTTATGTAACGGCTGCACAGCCCCAGTGATGTGACAACTGCACAGCCCCTGCGATGTAACGACTGCACAGCCCCAGGGATGTAACAACTGCACAGCTCCAGTGATGTAACGACTGCACAGCCCCGGTGATGTGACAACTGCACAGCCCCTGCGATGTAACAACTGCACAGCTCCAGCGATGTAACAACTGCCCAGCCCCAGTGATGTAACGACTGTACAGCCCCAGCAATGTAACAACTGCACAGCCCCAGCAATGTAACGACTGCACAGCCCCAGTGATGTAACAACTGTACAGCCCCAGCAATGTAACAACTGCACAGCCCCAGCAATGTAACAACTGCACAGCCCCAGCGATGTAACAACTGCACAGCCCCAGTTATGTAACGGCTGCACAGCCCCAGCAATGTAACAACTGCACAGCCCCAGCAATGTAACAACTGCACAGCCCCAGCAATGTAACAACTGCACAGCCCCAGCAATGTAACAACTGCACAGCTCCAGTGATGTAACAACTGCACAGCCCCAGCGATGTAACAACTGCACAGCCCCAGCAATGTTACAACCGCACAGCCCCAGTGATGTAACAACTGCACAGCCCCAGCAATGTACCTACTGCACAGCCCCAGCGATGTAACGACTGCACAGCTCCAGTGATGTAACAACTGCACAGCTCCAGTGATGTAACAACTGCACAGCTCCAGTGATGTAACAACTGCACAGCTCCAGTGATGTAACAACTGCACAGCTCCAGTGATGTAACAACTGCACAGCTCCAGTGATGTAACAACTGCACAGCTCCAGTGATGTAACAACTGCACAGCTCCAGTGATGTAACAACTGCACAGCTCCAGTGATGTAACAACTGCACAGCTCCAGTGATGTAACAACTGCACAGCTCCAGCAATGTAACAACTGCACAGCCCCAGCAATGTAACAACTGCACAGCCCCAGCGATGTAACAACTGCACAGCCCCAGTTATGTAACAACTGCACAGCCCCAGAGATGTAACAACCGCACAGCCCCAGTTATGTAACAACTGTACAGCCCCAGTGATGTAACAACCGCACAGCCCCAGTGATGTAACGACTGCACAGCCCCAATGATGTAACAACTGCACAGCTCCAGTGATGTAACAACTGCACAGCCCCAGTGATGTAACAACTGCACAGCCCCAGCGATGTAACAACTGCACAGCTCCAGTGATTTAACAACTGCACAGCTCCAGTGATGTAACAACTGCACAGCTCCAGTGATGTAACAACTGCACAGCCCCAGCAATGTAACAACTGCACAGCCCCAGCAATGTAACAACTGCACAGCTCCAGTGATGTAACAACTGCACAGCCCCAGCGATGTAACAACCGCACAGCCCCAGTTATGTAACAACTGCACAGCCCCAGCAATGTTACAACCGCACAGCCCCAGTGATGTAACAACTGCACAGCTCCAGTGATGTAACAACTGCACAGCTCCAGTGATGTAACAACTGCACAGCTCCAGTGATGTAACAACTGCACAGCCCCAGCGATGTAACAACTGCACAGCCCCAGTTATCCGGACCACAGGGAGTACCAGACGGAGCAGCGAGGTCGAGTTACGGACTTTAATTGGACTCGGGGCGGCGCTGTCAGCGAGGATGTTTGTCTTGTCAGCGCGCTCCACCTGCCCCGCCATTGTCACCTCTTTACTTTGGGGACACATTCCGTTGTTGTGGGGTTGGTTCTCTGGAAAACATATGGCTACATCCACTAAATCTATTTCCCGACCTTTCCCTGAGAACTATTTCCTCGCGGAGAGTGACAGCGGTCACTGAAACGTCGGGTGCGGAATATTGGTGACGTCACCACATATTGAGTATATCTGTTTCCAATGAGAAGTCCCATGTGAATGCTGTGTGTCAAAGTATCCATTGCTGGGTGCGCTGGCTGAACACGGCAGGCCTCCGCAGATGACTTGCTTCAGCCCTGACGACACGACGACAAATATCTGTCACCTCGCCGCCACTACAAGCCTCTACCGGGTAGACTGAGTGACAACGTGGATATTACTGTAGACACCTCGGATATTACTGTAGACACCGCGGATATTACTGTAGACACCGGGTTGGATGGCGCAGCTGGCAGAAGACCCCGGAAGTAAAGGAAAGTCATTCGAACGTTACGACTTGTGCCAACCAAACAAGAAATGTTATTTTCGTACATTTCCTCTATATATATATACACTGATAAACATTCGTGTATGTTGCACTATATGTACATTCGTACATGTAATATTATATGCACTTTTTACATGTTTTACTATATGTATAGATTCGTACATGACCCACTCTATATGCATTTGTACATGTTCCACTATGCAGAAAATTCTGGTTTAAATTTTGTTTGGAAATTGTACAAAGCAAAAGTACCAGATGTGAATATTTATTCACAAAATGATAATTATAAATAATATCCAATTTTTGAGAGAATGTTTTTTTCTTAGTTTTGATATGTGTGGTGAACAAATGTTAAGTATCTTTATTTAAGTTTTGAATTATCCTTAACATCACAAAATATTTTATATTTATATAAGTATTTTAGACGTTACCAGGCTTCCTTCCCAACAATGAAAGTTATTTTATTGCTTAGCTTAACTGGTGGAATTTTGTGGAATGACTTAAATGGAATTAAGTTGATCTCAGCTTGGAGCGGAGTAATGGAGCAATTACAATCCTGGTTTATAATCAACATGTGATCAATTTGGATATGGAAGCTGATTGTTTATCAAATGGGCCATCGATATGGAATCAAAATTTCAACTAATGGAGCAGGATACCGAATCAATTTATGAACCGATCAAAGCCGCACTGTGGATTTGTTATCCCACCTACAAACAATTTTAAAAAATTTTAAAATGCTCGCTGAATAAGTATTCAATCTATGAATTGTATATATTCAAACGTATGCTGAATTGGAATCAATTCTATGAATTGAATGAACGTATATTGCATATATGAAATGATAAAAGGCAAATTGAATCTGTAATCAATCTATGACCACAGCCCCACATTTGATGTAGATTCAATACATGAATTGAATAAACTGTGGATATGGATTCAATACATGAATTGAATAAACTGTGGATATGGATTCAATACATGAATTGAATAAACTGTGGATATGGATTCAATACATGAATTGAATAAACGCGCACTGTGGATATGGATTCAATACATGAATTGAATAAACGCGCACTGTGCATATGGATTCAATACATGAATTGAATAAACGCGCACTGTGCATATGGATTCAATACATGAATTGAATAAACGCGCACTGTGCATATGGATTCAATACATGAATTGAATAAACGCGCACTGTGGATATGGATTCAATACATGAATTGAATAAACGCGCACTGTGGATATGGATTCAATACATGAATTGAATAAACGCGCACTGTGGATATGGATTCAATACATGAATTGAATAAACGCGCACTGTGGATATGGATTCAATACATGAATTGAATAAACGCGCACTGTGGATATGGATTCAATATATGAATTAACCAAACGCGTACAAAATATATATTTATGGGTCAATTTATGAGCTGGAAGAACGCACATTGGAAAGGAAATATAAAAATTTAGGACGAAACCTCACACACTGGATATAGAATCACTCTATGAATTGTTCAAACGCGCACTGAATATATATCCAATCTATGTCTTGATTAGTTGGATAGTATATATATCTTGGATAGTTTCAACTAATCGAGCGCACACTAAATACCGAATCTATCTTTGAATTAATCGAACAGTCATTGTAAAAATGGAAACAATTTATCAATTGAATGAACGCACTTTGGGTTTTAAATAAATTTAATACTTTATCAAACTCTAACTGGATATGAAATGAATCTAAGAATTTATCAAACGCGCACTGGATCTGGATTTAATCTATAAATTGACCATATGTCCATTGGATCTGTAATCAATTTAAAATTGATCAAACGTGCACTGAATCTGTAATCAATGTATGAATTGATCAAACGTGGACTGGATCTGTAATCAATGTATGAATTGATCAAACGTGGACTGGATCTGTAATCAATGTATGAATTGATCAAACGTGGACTGGATCTGTAATCAATGTATGAATTGATCAAACGTGGATTGGATCTGTAATCAATGTATGAATTGATCAAACGTGCACTGGATCTAGAACCAATCAATGAATTGATCAAACGTGGACTGGATCTGTAATCAATGTATGAATTGATCAAACGTGGACTGGATCTGTAATCAATGTATGAATTGATCAAGCGTGCACTGGATATAGAACCAATCAATGAATTGATCAAACGTGGACTGGATCTGTAATCAATGTATGAATTGATCAAACGTGGACTGGATCTGCAATCAATGTATGAATTGATCAAGCGTGCACTGGATATAGAACCAATCAATGAATTGATCAAACGTGGACTGGATCTGTAATCAATGTATGAATTGATCAAACGTACACTGGATCTGTAATCAATGTATGAATTGATCAAACGTACACTGGATCCGTAATCAATGTATGAATTGATCAAACGTACACTGGATCCGTAATCAATGTATGAATTGATCAAACGTGCACTGGATCCGTAATCAATGTATGAATTGATCAAACGTGGATTGGATCTGTAATCAATGTATGAATTGATCAAACGTGGACTGGATCTGTAATCAATGTATGAATTGATCAAACGTGGACTGGATCTGTAATCAATGTATGAATTGATCAAACGCGCACTGGATATAGAACCAATCAATGAGTTGATCAAACGTGCACTGGATCTGTAATCAATGTATGAATTGATCAAACGTACACTGGATCTGTAATCAATGTATGAATTGATCAAACGTGGATTGGATCTGTAATCAATGTATGAATTGATCAAACGTGGACTGGATCTGTAATCAATGTATGAATTGATCAAACGTGGATTGGATCTGTAATCAATCTATGAATTGATCAAACGTGCACTGGATCTAGAACCAATCAATGAATTGATCAAACGTGGACTGGATCTGTAATCAATGTATGAATTGATCAAACGTGGACTGGATCTGTAATCAATGTATGAATTGATCAAGCGTGCACTGGATATAGAACCAATCAATGAATTGATCAAACGTGGACTGGATCTGTAATCAATGTATGAATTGATCAAACGTGGACTGGATCTGTAATCAATGTATGAATTGATCAAGCGTGCACTGGATATAGAACCAATCAATGAATTGATCAAACGTGGACTGGATCTGTAATCAATGTATGAATTGATCAAACGTACACTGGATCTGTAATCAATGTATGAATTGATCAAACGTACACTGGATCCGTAATCAATGTATGAATTGATCAAACGTGCACTGGATCTGTAATCAATGTATGAATTGATCAAACGTGGATTGGATCTGTAATCAATGTATGAATTGATCAAACGTGGACTGGATCTGTAATCAATGTATGAATTGATCAAACGTGGACTGGATCTGTAATCAATGTATGAATTGTTCAAACGCGCACTGGATATAGAACCAATCAATGAGTTGATCAAACGTGCACTGGATCCGTAATCAATGTATGAATTGATCAAACGTGCACTGGATCTGTAATCAATGTATGAATTGATCAAACGTGGATTGGATCTGTAATCAATGTATGAATTGATCAAACGTGGACTGGATCTGTAATCAATGTATGAATTGATCAAACGTGGACTGGATCTGTAATCAATGTATGAATTGATCAAACGCGCACTGGATATAGAACCAATCAATGAGTTGATCAAACGTGCACTGGATCTGTAATCAATGTATGAATTGATCAAACGTGCCTCAGTAGATGAAAGTGGCAGTCAGGACAGATGGGGCCTCGGTAGATGAAAGTGGCAGTCAGGACAGATGGGGCCTCGGTAGATGAAAGTGGCAGTTAGGTCAGATGGGGCCTCGGTAGATGAAAGTGGCAGTCAGGTCAGATGGGGCCTCGGTAGATGAAAGTGGCAGTCAGGACAGATGGGGCCTCGGTAGATGAAAGTGGCAGCCAGGTCAGATGGGGCCTCGGTAGATGAAAGTGGCAGCCAGGTCAGATGGGGCCTCGGTAGATGAAAGTGGCAGTCAGGACAGATGGGGCCTCGGTAGACGAAAGTGGCAGCCAGGTCAGATGGGGCCTCGGTAGATGAAAGTAGCAGTCAGGTCAGATGGGGCCTCGGTAGATGAAAGTGGCAGTCAGGTCAGATGGGGCCTCGGTAGATGAAAGTAGCAGTCAGGACAGATGGGTCCTCGGTAGATGAAAGTAGCAGCCAGGTCAGATGGGGCCTCGGTAGATGAAAGTAGCAGTCAGGTCAGATGAAGTCTCTCTCGGTCAGCGAGAGTGGAACCAATTGTAGACAAGATATTTGACCAAATGTCCAGAGTTGAAGAAATCACAACTAAAATATTTAGGTCTTAATTGGCGTCTCATATAAATGGTGTCGAAAATATTTTGTAATTTGGATATGAGGAACCTGTAAAGTGAAAATAAACAGTAATATACCATTTGCCTATCTCTTCACTTCATCAGTTATCGAATGCCAAAACTTGAAGCTAAAGGAGAGAGAAATATATGACGCATCAGGAGAATTAGCTGAAATTTACTCCGGATACTGAATTTGACGGAGACTATCAGAAATTGCAGGAAAGTTTCTGTACTTCGTAAGTGGCTACTGAGGTATGGAAGTTGGAGGAAGGAAGGCGCCCGTGTGTGATGATCGCCTGAAGCCAGAATAGATCGACGGACCCCACTTAGCTGGCCGGGGGGGGGAAGAGAGACAATGTCCTTTAAAGAGTTTAGGCGCCACAAAGAGGAAAGCGGAAATCGGTTGCGGGGGTGGTAAATGGTTTCCGTAAAGGGGAGGATAAAAAAGCGTCGTTAAGTCCTCCATCTTGGGAGGCCGCCGTAATTAATTGGCTTTGTCCAGGCCGCCGGCTCTAATGGCCGAGGGCTATTTATATCTCACCTACTGCCGACCTACTGAACATGGGCCGCTGGTCCATGAACTGGGCAGGAGGGTTTGAGCAGGGATGGATGAAAGTGAAGTACAACATCACCACCACCAGACTTCTATAGAAGGATCGTTTGATGTGTACATAGTGATCTCGTGCAGTGATGTATTCAATGGCGTGTGGAGTCCGCAAGTGCTGTCCTGTTGCCCCAACATCCCCCGCCAGCCGCCGAGGTCCAGGCCAGCACGGGACGCTCTCCATCCAGCTTCAGCCAAGTCTTTCGTTCACCCAGGGCTTCCACCACAAAACTGGCCACGCAGGTGTTGACTTATTGTTACGTCATTCTTATGATTCAGCGTCATTTAAGGGACCTTGAGAATTACTCATGTTTCCCGGGTGTCCGCTCCATTAGCATTTCCTCGAGAGCTTCTACATAAGCGGCGCCAGCGTGCGGTGGCAGCAGCGAGGAGATGGCGGTCCGCGCGGCCCTGCTGCTGGTGCTCCTGGCCCAGGTGAGACGTAACTGTCGGCAGCTTGTGTGAACCACGATAGGAAACCTTCCTAGCACAACATTCTGGGGTGGCTTGAAGATAACGTTGTGATTCTTTCTCTCAATACTGTATGGAGTTTATTGGGATTGGATGGGGAGCTTTAAATTGGTTTATCTTCACTTAGTACAGATGATAAAGGCTCATCATAGTTTGACCATTTGTGCAGAGAATAAATATTACCCCAAGGAAACCATGAAATCTTCGACCACATTTTATCTTATTTTTGTGGACCGCATTTATAATGTCGACCACAGGGCTCCTCAGAGTTGTTCTTAAAACAAACGCGTTCAACTTTTATTTCCCCATTTATATACCATTGGAAGTTTCGACTTTTCCATTTTGATTGAAACTTTAAAGGTTCCGTTACATTACATCTGGAATGTAGGAAACAGAAGCAGCCGTTGTGGGGGAGAGTTGGGAATTTATAAACATTCTGGTCCCTAATCAAATGGCGAGTGTAGCGCGCGCCAACCTGGGCCGAGACTGACAGCGCGAGGGATCACCCTCGGGGCGTATCTCCTAATATATCGGCGCATTGTGGTGGGATTGGTCCCAAGATGGCCGGGTCCGAGACTTGGGAAGTACGCGCTTCAGCCGAGTGTCAGGAAGAACACCTAGAGACATTAGACACTTGGAGGAGTTGTGTGCGAAACAGAGAGCAGCTCAGACACGAGGTGCATGGTCAGATATTGCTGCCAGGATTTTACAGCCTTATCTTTCCTTCATGGTTTGAACCAACTCGGCACTAGGTTCACACCGGTGTTTCTCCTGTCCTCATTGTTTCCTTAAATACCTTCCCCAAGACTCCTTATGAAATGCCACATTTTTATGGAAGCAGAATGACCTAAAACGATAGTAAAGCGGTCTGGTAGATAAACTGCGAAACCGCTGGAAGGGTCCCCCACTGATGATCCAGGCTCTCCCAATATTGCAGTAAGGTCGGTAGAAAGTTATAGGGAAAAGGAGAAAACGTGCTGAATATTTTATTTTATTCTTATATGTAACAGGAGAATTTATTTCTATAAAAATCTAGAGATTTGTAATTTGCAATTTATCGACAAAACTGTACAGTACGTGTTATTTTGCTTATTAAATAATTTATTAGAAATAGTATAAACACATTTATTTTAAACAACGGGCGAAGATTTTACGTGACAACGGTAGAATATTTATTGATATGAATATAATTAAATTGCACAATAGGAACAAGGAATTGAATGAAAATAAGAATTGCACAAATTTTAACTATAGAAATATATTTTGTTTACTAAAACATTGTACATGTAAACTTAAACTTAACTAATTCCTATTTGAGTGATTTTGTTGAGGATAGGACGATGATAGGAGAAATATGAAATGAAAGGAAGAGTTTCTGCTGTAATGTGTCTTGCGAAAGTCAAGTCGATAGTTGTTCCTTTTAACGTAGTTGACTTAGAAACGTTTGATACGCAATCAAGATTATACGTATTTTTCATTAATTTAAGAAACGAGTTGTCAGGCTTTACGTTTTTGTTAAAATCACCACACAGAAGAATCGGTATACTAGAATCAACTTGCACGAACGGTGGCACGTACTGGCTGTTGTGAATGTACGGACCGAGTCCTTGCCATAGTAACATTCCAATATCCTGCATACTAGCTCCTGGATGAATATATACAGCACCGAGTATAAACTTGAAGCTAGTATTAGCGGCGAAGCAAGTAACTTCAGTCATGCACATGTCACCCTTGGTTTTAATGACACGAGTTACGTCTGTAATCGCAACTTGGAACACTTCCGCCGTAGATGTCGATGATAATTTAGGATAGATCGCCACTCCACCAGCCGCGTTGGTATTTGAAAATCAAAACACTTATTCAGATCGAAGGTTCAAATTTTTGCTAAATAAATTTGAAATTAACCCGTAATTACTGGCGTTCGGCTTGAAAGGCCGTGTGAAAATTAAAAATGTTTGCGAAATTTTCAAAATGCAATATTTTTCATCAAAATTTTAGGTAGCTTAATAAAATGCATTTATTTGAAGAACTTTTCATTTTAAGAGAAATCTATTTTGTATATCCCGAGTTATTAAATCAAACGGCCTTTAAAGCCGAGCGCCAGTAATTACGTCACTGGGAATTTTAGCGCCCCTATTATTGGCCGTTTCACTTTTGGTTTTATAGACGTTCAAACGCAACAAATAAGTTGAGCATTTGTTTTTTTATTACTCTTGCTTCAATTATATGCATTCTAAATTGTGTTTTGTGATTGTAATTTTGTATAATATAATAGAAGTTCGGTTCCACTTTTGGTTTTTCAAAAAACAAAAATTTGGTATCCTATCTCCCTATAAAATTGGAAAATCTGTTATATTACTCTCCACAATGCATTCGACCACAACAATTGACCAAGAAACTGCTGAACAATACAAGCCCGAGATAATCACATTTTATAATATGACCAAAGGTGGTGTAGATGTAGTTGATCAGACATGTATTCAGTTGGAAGAAGAACCAAAAGATGGCCCCTGTGTTTATTTTTCAACTTTTTGGATGCGGTTGCAATAAATTCAGCAGTAATTTATAAGGCTGTCAAGCAAGACGGTGGAATGGCTCGAAAAGATTTTATAAAGCAGCTTGCTCTACAACTAATGAGAGATGCCTTGAATATGAGAAATCAAGCCAAAAATTTGTCAAGAGATCTGCAAGTATTATTTCAGAAGCATGCTGGAACTTAATCACTTGAGGTAGGCAAATATTTATTTGATATTCAAACGAAATATCAATAATATGTGTTATCTAGGAATCCACAAGCGGCAGTCCTTGGTCCAAAAAACGCAAAAGATGCTACCTATGTAAAAAAGATCGTCGAACTCAAATGCAAATCAAAAAATGCAAAGAACCAATCTGCAAAGATCATTCTATTGAAATATGCTTGAATTGTGCACCTAATCTTGAATAAAATATTTTAGATAGAATTTTTTAGAATATATATAGAAAATTTTACATAGAAAGAGTTTCTTGTACATTTTCATTTAATTTTGTTTAGAGCTCTGTTTATTCGAAAAAAACAGAATATTTATTCTTTGGAAATTATGTGTATACGTTTAATTTCTTTTTATTTTATGAATAACATGGTTTATTATTGATTTTAAAAGACGGCCTGAGAGGCCGAACGCCAGTAATTGTGTAAGGAAAATAGGCGCCAGTAACTAAGGGTTAAATAAAATTTGTAATTGTAAATGATGAAGTTGAAAATTAAAACATTTACTTAAATTAGATGTTAAAATTCTTGCTCAACACAGTTTAAATAAAGTTTTCTTATATCTGCCACTTTTTCTTAATATTTGTAATTTTAAAGAATCAATTCGAAAATCAAAACATTTATTCAGATCGAAGGTTCAAATTTTTGCTAAATAAATTTGAAACTATTTAAAATTTGTAAAATAATAATTAATTAATTAATTAATTTTAAACTAATAATTTACTTAACACTATCAACATTTATCAATAGTATGACATAACCTATAAACTCAGTTTCTCAACTTTTGTGTCAATCTAACAATTAATCAATCAATCATAGTTTACGATAATGAAATATCAGTGTACAATTATTTACCTTTATTGTTGTAGTTGTTGTAAATGACGAATCTAAGCACTCCACATTTTCACTACAGACACAGCTGACGATACTTTAACCACACGTGTGAACTTGTATTATGACGCTTTCTTGTTTTTCCAACGCCAAGAACGTTCGAGAAAGACAAAGACAGAGACAAGCATGCGCCGATTCAATGCGCCTAATTCTCTAGCGCTGCGCGCGCAGCTGCGCGCGCAGCACTCTCGTTCGATGACTCATCGTAACGTTACCGGGCGTTACACTTTTTCATAAGTGACTCCCAGCCGCAACCTAATTTAAGACGTTGTCACGTCAATAAAAATATCAGAACTTATTTTAAAAAAAGAAGTTTATTTTCCTTCTTTAAAAATATTTACATAAAAGCAATTTAACAAACAAATTTAATCCAAAAATGAAACAATCAAAATTTACATATCTCTCGACAGAATGTCTTTACTCTAGTCTTAGTCAAAAAACCCAATAAATAAATATATACACAATTTAATTATTTTTATACGTCTAAGATAGCAACACGTATTAAGGTACATATCTATCCGGTGGTCTCCTTTCTCGTAGTGGATATATCCGGGAAGGTGTAGATTCAGCCGGTGGTCCAGGTGTAGATTCTGCTACTATTGTAGCAGTAGTCAGGGGACTTGACGTTTGATGCCTTGGGTAGCTTATTCCTTCTTCTGATGACGAAACATCCTTTCTCTCCATACTTCTCCTCATATAGTTAGTGTGTACTTTCTTTTCAATTCCATCAGTTTCTATCATACAGCTGTTGCTTCCCACTATTCTCTTTACAATCCCAAACATCCATTTCGGCTTTCCTCTTTCCATCTATCTGTATCTTACTCTATCATTTATTTTGTAGCTATTTCTCTGTTTTTTATTTTTCAATCGCCCTACTCTTACTGATTTCTTGCTCAACATGGAAATCTTCGTTCTAATCTCGCGATTTAAAAATATTCCAGCAGGGGATTTTTCCGTTCTAGTCAAAGGACTCAATCTATAGGCATATAATGCTTTTATCAAAGCAAACTCAAGGGGTAATTCTTTTTCCTCCTAAATAATTCTTCTCATAGCTTTTTTTAACTCTCTTACAGACACTTCCGCTAGTCCGTTGCTCTCTGGATGGTAGGCGGGGCTAAACATCGCATGTATGCCGTTTCTTTCGAAAAATGTCTTCATTTCATAACTTCTAAACGGGGGCCCATTATCCATTACCGCCACCTCCGGGATACCATATCTCGCTAAACATTCTCTCAAAAAGTCTATGCAGAATCCCGCCGATGTATTTGGAACCATTTGACATTTTATCCAATTAGAATGCGCATCCACTAATATCAAAAAAGTTTTTCCCGCAAAATAGAAATAGTCAAGATGAATCCTCTTCCAAACTTTGTTTGGTGGAGTCCACTCAGTAAATTCCTGGTTTGGCAGCTTTGATGTGTTTTCCATACAAATGCTACAGCTTTCAGACAATTTTTGAATTTGCTCATCCATTTCTGGCCAATAGACAGAACTTCTGGCCAGAGTCTTCATTTTATTTATTCCAATATGATTTTCATGAATGATATTCAAAACATATTCTCTTAAGGAATCGAGGATTATCATTCTATTTCCGAAAAATAGGAAATTTCTTATTATTGTTATCTCGTTTTTAATTCTAAGATAAGGTTTTATATCTACATCTGAGTCAATATCATACTTATCATGCTTGATTAATTTATATAGAGTTGGGTCTTCTTGGGTTTTGTCTGATACCAAGACGTAATCTAATATTGAATTTTCTATTAATAATATTTCTCCCATTTCCTCTTCCTTCTCCCCTTTTTCCGGATTTGGAAATCTTGAAAGAAAATCTGCAAGAGGTATTTCAGTTCCCTTAGTATATTTAATTTCAAAATTATTATTTTGTTGGACATTAATTTGTACCATATCAAAAAATACTATCCAGTCTTTTCCTATTAGAAATTTATTATTTTGAATATCTGTTACTATTAAGTTTAAATGGCCTATTTTATTTTTAAATCTTACTTCTACTTTCTCGAATAGAGGAAATGCCCTTTCCTTGATAATCAGTTAAATAACATTTAGACGGAAACAATTTAATATGCTCAACATATTTTTTAAATATATCTTTTGACATAGTTGTTAAAGCCGCACCAGTGTCAATTTCTGTTAAGAATTTTATGTCGAAGACATATACAAAATACTCTCAAATTTATTAGTAAGATATTCTATATTATTGATGGACTCACCATTCTTTTTTTATTGAAAATATCTATTCTTAGACTTTGAATGACATACAGTCGATATATGTCCCAATTGTTTACAAGAATAGCAAAACGAATTTAAAAAAAAAAAAAACATTTGTCCGAATGATGATTCATCTTTCCACAATGTTTGCTCTTAGAATGTAATTTGTTTATTTCTTTAGTTTCAGCATAAGACTTCATTTTCAGCACATTACAATCTACCGTTTCTATTGTGGTAGCAATATTTACTGCCATATTAAAAGTGAGCTCAGGCTCTTGGAGTAATCTTTTCAAAATAACTTGACTAGAGACTCCTGAAACGAACTTATCCCTTAGTTGTTCTTCAAAATTTAAGCCAAAGTTACACCTATTAGCCTGTTTTTTTTTTTAATTTAAGGACATAATCTTCTATTTTTTCGCCATGTTCCTGAACCAATTGGCTGAATTCATATCTTTCAAAAATGATATTTAGCTTCGGTGTAATATGAGCAATTAAAACACTTACAATTTCTTCGAATTCTAATGCACAAACATCTCTAGGTGCGATCAATTCTTTTAGAATACTATAAGTATTCGCTCCAACAGACATAATAAAAAAGGGAACAATCTTCTTACCTTCGATTTCATTCACAGAGATGTACTGTTTGAATCGTTGAATATAATTTTCAAAAGGTTCTTTCATTATATATGGTTCGAACGAAATCCTCGTCGCCATTGTTATTTTGCTTATTAAATAATTTATTAGAAATAGTATAAACACATTTATTTTAAACAAAATAAAAATATCAGAACTTATAAAAAAGAAGTTTATTTACCTTCTTTAAAAATATTTACATAAAAGCAATTTAACAAAACAAATTTAATCCAAAAATTAAACAATCAAAATTTACATATCTCTCGACAGAATGTATTTACTATAGTCTTTGTCAAAACCCAATAAATAAATATATACACAATTTAATTATTTTTATACGTCTGCGTAACTCTAAGTCCATTTACATCAGTACGATAGTTATATATTCTTGTATATTCTATTTTGTATATTCTTCTGTCATTTACCTATATTTCTACTGTACAGACTGTAGTTATATTCTTCTGTCATTTACCCTCATATACTGTATACAGACTGTGTGTAGTGTGTGTGTCTTCTGTCATTTACCTACATTTACCTTACAGACTGTGGATTTATTCTTTTATCATTTATCCACATCTACCGTAGTACAGACTGTATGTAGTGTGTGTGTCTTCTGTCATTTACCTACATTTACCTTACAGACTGTGGATTTATTCTTTTATCATTTATCCACATCTACCGTAGTACAGACTCTATAATGCAGAGTTGACCGCCGACCCTCAAAGCCGGGGTTGCGACAGTAGAGAGAAACGGTCACCCCGCACTCTTCCAGGAATTCCACGATGGTTTCTCTCCTCTGGGATGATTTGAAATGTCTTGGTTCTGTTGATCTTGTGTTGGCGGTTGCTGATGGTAGGTCGGCACCGTGATTAGGTCTGCCAGTTTGGTTTCCTCCGAGTTGGTCTTCTATTTGGAACTAACCTGGTTTTAAGCTATTGGCGGCTGTGGCGCTAATTAACTGATGTGTTTGTCAGCAGTTGGGAAATATGTGGAAATATTTGCTGATTGTTGGTTGATGATGAACTGGAACCCCGTGGCCTGCCTTCTTCTTGGATCGGTCTATTTAGGAAAGTTCTTGTGCAGCTTGATTGATCAGAGAATTGAAAAAAAAAATTTTGTTTGCAACTCTGCGATGTGTATTAATTACTTTAGTAAATTAACGTTTCTGATCGAAGCAGGTCAGAGAGGAACTCGAGAATTAACTATAATCAACTAGTGGGGACCTGCCGCCATCTATTGACGGTTTTTGTAACTATTCTCCCTGGTGCCCACGCGCGGTTTTGTACGGAAGCTCCATTGTTCTTTTTCTCTTGTTGTTATGAACCACATTGCTTCCTATCTAATACTGTATTCATGCCTTAATTTGGGAGGATTGTCCCTTCTATCATTCCCAGTCGCGATACCAGACAGTGTTTGTCCTGGCTTTGTTTGGAAAATTAAAGGTTCTTGACAATCCACGTTTCTGTATAGCAATTCTTAATTTTGTTGAAATTTTGAAAAATTATTCAGGACCAAACTATGTTGATCCAAAGATATTCTAAATTTTATATATTTATTTCAATTTTCATAAATGTTGAAATGTGATCCATTTTAAAACCCTTCCAAGAACAAGATCTCCACGGACCGGAGATTCCAGACCTGGTTGTGACACCCAACACAATTGTAAGTATGATGACCTGGGTTATTGAGTGGCACCTGACAAAGTTATTGTGAAGTCAGTCGAATGTTTATAAATGAAAACATCTTCCTCCATGGCAGCGATGTTATTGTCCCAACAGCCGTTGAACCCTGATGACCGAACTAGCCACGTCGAGTATGGTTTCAACTTGCAAGAAAACAAAATGTTAAATATATACCCAGCTATATTCCTTTGTAAATATGTAGGACACAGGGCGAAGATGGGAAATATTTGGAAAGTCTTCTCAGTGGTGATCCGTGATTTAAGCCCCCAGACCGTTACAGCTGTTGAATGTCCATCCCTCTATTTAGTCTGTTGTTTGTTCTTGGAGTTTAGCGAAAGTATGGAAATAGGGTGTGGGCTGATATTTCTCAAATATGTTTTCTTCGGCACAGCTCTTCAGCACCATGGACCATACAACGGCCTGTTTGGGTCACCACGGCACAGCTCTTCAGCACCATGGACCATACAACGGCCTGTTTGGGTCACCATGGCACAGCTCTTCAGCACCATGGACCATACAACGGCCTGTTTGGGTCACCATGGCACAGCTCTTCAGCACCATGGACCATACAACGGCCTGTTTGGGTCACCTTAGTACACAGCTCTTCAGCACCATGGACCATACAACGGCCTGTTTGGGTCACCTTAGTACACAGCTCTTCAGCACCATGGACCATACAACGGCCTGTTTGGGTCACCATGGCACAGCTCTTCAGCACCATGGACCATACAACGGCCTGTTTGGGTCACCTTAGTACACAGCTCTTCAGCACCATGGACCATACAACGGCCTGTTTGGGTCACCATGGCACAGCTCTTCAGCACCATGGACCATACAACGGCCTGTTTGGGTCACCTTAGTACACAGCTCTTCAGCACCATGGACCATACAACGGCCTGTTTGGGTCACCTTAGTACACAGCTCTTCAGCACCATGGACCATACAACGGCCTGTTTGGGTCACCTTAGTACACAGCTCTTCAGCACCATGGACCATACAACGGCCTGTTTGGGTCACTTTAGTACACAGCTCTTCAGCACCATGGACCATACAACGGCCTGTTTGGGTCACTTTAGTACAGAATATCGCCCTCTGTGTGCGAAAGATGGAATTATTGGGTGCTTATTTCTTTTGATGCTATAGGACAAATTTGCACAATTGGTGAGAGGAATTTGTAAAGATTCTATAGCAAAATGATGAGTGGTAGTTCTGGGTCAAGGATCATCAACATTCCGACATCTTCCTGTTCAAGTTTTGGGTGTCGGCAACATGTGGGAGCGACCTTACTTCTTGTAGTTCTACTGTTGATATCATTGGAATTTGGCTTCATGTTCCTCTGAAATTCATGATTCGAAATGCACACAAAAGCCAAGGTTATTATAATAGCTACATCAATACATAGGGTGTAACCTCGGAGCAGGTTTTTATTTATATGAACGCTATATTTTAAAATCCAAATAACATATATGAAATTTATGCACACCCCGCAGCATGACAACAATAACCGAGAGTGGTGTGATTTCAGAATGGCCTTGCTGAGGGTAGCATCTTGGACAGCTTGATCAAAATCCCGAGAAACTTCGCCCGGGCATTCAGCGATGCCCTGGACAACCTTGCGGGACGTGCAGGGGACAAGGACCTGGAGGGCAGGATCCGCTCCCTTCTCCTCGACCTGACGAAGGACCGCAGTCCCGAGGCTGGGGGTCCTTCGCAGCTCTTCTTCCTCGGCCTCAATCCCTGGGAGGACCGGAACGTCACGTCTCTGCTTCCCAAGGGCTTCGAGGCCTTCGCCCGGCGAATCCTGTCCCCCAGCCAGCTCGAGTACAATCCCCTCGACTTTCTGCCGAACAGCGCCTTCAAGTTTTCCATAAAAGTCGACGACTTGGTACCAAGCCTAGAAATAGGCGAATCTGCAGGTTTAAACACGGATTTAAGATCTGATGAGAGAGCCCAGAGAAATAAAAAATCTACTGGAATGGGATTTCTAGGAAACCTGTTGCCTATACTGAGAAGCCAGCAATTTATGAAACATCCGAACAGAATAAATAATGACATGAAGGAAAGTGATAAAGAACCTGTTTTTTCCGGGTCTGACTTTATAAATATTTTGAACTTGTTGGCGAAAAAACTGAATCCTCTTCCAAACGAACAGAAGAATAACGAACCCAGCCCTGAGGTCCACCAACACCCCGCCCCAGTACCAGGTTCTCACCAGGATGATGCCCCCGAGGCGTACGACAGCCCGGCTTCTCCGAGCCTCGACCTCCGCACCTTGCTCAGTTTATTTCCCCAGATTCTCGATGAACCCAGAGACAATTCTGGGAAATCAGAAGAAAATGTGGAATATCCCAGCTCCGACTTTAGAGAAAATTTGAAAGCGTTGAAGCCAATCGTGAAGTACTTGGGCGATCTGGCCCGGAGGAACATGGAGAACCTGCTGGACGAAGACGACTACAGCGAGGAATACGACAGCGAGGAGTACGACAGCGAGGAATACGACAGCGCGGAGGACAAGTGGGTGTCCCTGATAACGATGCAGCTCGTGCCGAAGGAAATCGTTCAAACATCCGACGATGCTGTCGGGGGGAATAGTTCAGGGACCACCTCCAGCAACAACGGGAAACTGGCGCTGGAAGCTTCAAGCCGCTTGCCCCGGGAGGAGAGGCCTGACACCGCCGGCGTGGAGGGGGCAGTGGACTCCGCTCAGCCCAATCGGACGATTGACCTTCCAGATAATCTGAAGGTAAGTCAGTCGAGTTGCTACAATTCCTGAGACAACTTTTATGTCGGAAGATAAACAAATATATCCTTCATGTTTCTAATTATATGGCTCAGATAATCGCTTTTTCCAAATCTGCTACACAAAGGAGTAAGTGACGCCTGTATCTTTAAAAAAAATATCATTCAAGGAATTGGTTACAGTTTTGGTCATCGCAAAAGCATGCTGGAATTCATCCATTGCAGGTAATTATTATAAGGACACTTTACATATAAATTGGCCAATCGCACTGCCAGCTCAACATTTCTTTGGCAAATTCTCTTCGTGGATATCATGGAATCCATGCCCACTGACTAGCCCATGGTCTCCAGGCGAGCGTTCGAAATTGACAAAATTGATATCGGCTTTGTTACTGACCCTATTCAGCTAGTTTGCAGATGGCGCTTAGTTTTGCGTCTATTTTGACGAGAGAGGTAACCTTTATTTTTACAGCCTACATATAAGCCTGCGTGAACATATATAAATATTTAGATATATATTATAGAAGAACATAGCCAGAGGGGAATCAAATAAAAACAGTGTTTAGTTAATGTTAGCTCCGATAGATGGCAATTACAACTGCTCACGTGAGCGGCGTGGCGTTAGGTGTCTTGTCTCCTTCTCCTCTAGTTTTATCCTTTTATGGCACATGTTAAAGCTTCTCACATCGAATTTGGCCTCCTACGTACAATCGGAAAATTTTGAAACGAAACCTCTCAAGAATGTTGCATTTACTAACAAGAAGCAACAACGAAAAGGAACCTCCAACCTAGGCAGCTTCTCTTTCAACTGAGACTAACCGAAGATAAATGGGATAATGCATTTTTTAAGTAGTCAAAATTGAACAAATAATAAAAAGCAGCCCAAGTCACGAAAGAAGAACCACGGACCATAGATTCTGTACTAACAGACACTAACCTTGTAACACACAGTAAACGTAATCTTCAAAGTACACTCATGGACAAAACTTAAGGAAGCTGTACCTTTTAGCATGTATATCGGGATTCAGACAAATACTCTGAAAGATATTACAGTGACCTTTATTGAAGACACACGAGGTCACCAAGTGTGAACAAAATTGCCTTTGTCTCAAAAAAAAAAAAAAAGATAAAATAATCAAAAAATCAGCCGCCGTCAAGTGGTGCCATTTACCGGAGCGTTAGAGAACTGCCCACCGATATTTCATTGGGCGTGGAAACAACTTAGTGGGGCGTAGAATATTTAGGAGAGAGAATTGGCATTTATATAATTCAGAATACTCTGGAGAATGTTAAAACTTTGAAAGGTGAGGGGGGGAATAAGTAAAGTTCAAGTGCCGAACCTTCGATAGAAATGGCAGAAGTTTGCTGCCGAGGCAGAGTTCGCTACAGAAGCTCACTCCTCCCATTGTTGATTGTTTGTTTAGGTCAGTTAATTGTAGATAATATTTCGTGGTTGATATCAAACCAGGAGGACGGTAGCGAAACAAAAGAGTTCTGAGTAACGTTGGTCGGTGTGGAGGTTTTTAGCCTGGCACATGTTCTTGTGGAGACCAACTCGGCCGAAGTATTCAGACAAAAAGTAGAAAAAGCAGTGGACACAGGCAGATCAAGATCAATGTGTTTCACTTACCTAGAAACCCAGGATGTAATAGAAGTGACCAGAGGTGTGTACAGAGGGTTCTAAACTCTATCTTTGGGCATAACTTCTTATTTTTTGCCACCAAGTCAAAACTTCTTGTAAACAAGAACTAGGACTAATGCCGTGAAATATTGTGCGTACCGACCGGGAACCGACCCCTACCACCTGTAGTGGATGGAAGATGCTACTTCCTTCAAGGGATGTCGGTCTCGTGAATCCCTCAAGTGAAGATCTCCCAGAAGATGTCCCACAATCTGAGAGATGGCCTCACTATTGCTAAAGATGTGTTTTAACGAAGTTTGCACAGAAGTTACGTGACCGCCATGATCCACTTTTGGATCAACTTTGATATGGCAGGAAATGAAACGGAAGAGGATGCTCGGGTTGAGGTCAACGATTTCTCTTCTCATCCTTTCTAGAACAATACTCGGGGTGCAGTTTTCTGAGGATGTTGAACAAGACTCCGTCACAACTGTACAAAACTATTGTAGGAACCTCGGATGACAACGTCATGGTTTTTTTAAAAATACAATTTGGACGTGGGGAAGGAATTTTCTATAGCTAAACCCAACAACCAGCTTTCAGATAAAAATGATGTAAAAACATCAGAGGGCTACTACCTTACAGACCGAACTAAATCAAGAAAGCCAACCAGGTTAACGGCATGGCGACATCTGGTGAACATAACTCAGATCATTGTGGGCAGAGCCACGATATCAGTTTAGAGACTTGTGCGGACATTTAGGCGACCTAAAGCCAGCTGAGGACACATTAATCTCTCTTTTATGAATCTTAAGCGAGTTTTTTTTTTTTAGAAACAAAAGTACGCCTTTGAATAAAAATGTGGAGATTGACACTGAGAAACTATGTTACTATTTCTCTCCTAAAAGTCTCCATCTTCAAAACTTCAACTTCCTCGCCTCTCAAACAACTGTGCGGACGTCAGTTGAGCGGTCTTCACGTCCAACTTCTTTCTTAAACCAATCACCGATGCTTTAAAGAGAGATTTTCTCTGGAGCTGGGTCAAGTAAGAGGAAGAGAGAAGCTGGCTGGGTGTCTGAAATGACGATAGAAACATTTTAGGTTTAGTTTCCAGTTGGAGCATCTATAACCTCCTGAATGCTAGATGTGGAGGAACACACACTTGTGTGCCAGATGTCTGGGAGAATTCCAAGAGTTCTTAACTCAAGCTTGTCTGAGGATATTGCAACGCCGTCACGACGGTCGATGACTTCAAGCAGCAGCAGTAGGGGCTATTTGTCCCAGGGCATCTGCTCATCCTGAATGGACTTTTGTCTACGCTAATGGAGATATCTCTCTAGAGAACTTTCTCTCTCTCTGAAGTAGATTCCGTCTGACCCATTCGGCTCTGAAAATTCCTTTGTTCCTGACTCACATACAGAAAGTTTATATTGTCATTGAAGAGATGACTTCTTTCTGCAGAGAAATTCATCTATTTCTATAACTATGTTTGTTAGAGGTAATAATGTCACTGGAGTGAACTGACAACGGCTGTGCGGCAGGAGTGCCCCGAGTGCCAGACTGTTCTCCAGCGGCTGCTGCAGACCGTGGCGGCCCGGCCCACTCCCCAGTGACCACACAGCTCATTGTTTGATACACACCGCACCATTTGTTTTGTGTTAGTCGCAACCACGGTTAATTTATTGCTTAATTCAGTAAGATTTAGTTTGTAGGAATGTTTCAATCACAATCACGCGAGGGACACCTTTCTTTAGGTTTGATGAATTAAGGAGTTCGTAGAATCCTGGTGGAAGGCGGTGGAGTTTCTACACACCCTGGGCTGTACATGGCGGCATCCAGCAGCGTACGTCTGGAACGGCAGCGTCTAGACAACGATGGGCCTTGAAGAACAGAAACGTTATAGATTTGTAACTGGTAGGTTTGATGGGGCTTGGTACAAGCAGATTCAAGGTTTATATCTTTGATAATCTAGTTTCTTTACTCATGGCGTCAACATGGCGGCATTTCTGGATCGGATTCCGTCCTGCGAGACTAGTTTCTAAACAAGTCGGGTTCTTGTGACAGGAAATTACGCAGCGTCCTTCCACTCTATTGCCCGTTATTACCTATCTGGTGGGACATAGCATCGAACACATTCCACTCCAATAGTTATTGACTCTCTGCCCTGTGATATATGAATAAATAATAGCTGAGACAAAATAAATTACCTTGACGTTTGACTTTCCTAATTTTCCTACTTGACAATATGTAAAATTGGTCTGCGCCAATTCCGTACAGCTGATATACATAATGTATTGGATCACTTCTCTACACATCTACAGACAAGGATCAGGAGAGCTATCTGGCAGTGATCAATAGTTCACTCTGAGACTTCAGTCTTGATTCATGTTTTATTCCGCCACAAACATCGAACATGCTCATCATGATGCATTATTTTGAACTTTTATTTACCTTGCCTTCACATGTCTGTCTGCCGTCTACAAATCTTGTAACTAATTTATATATATATATATATATATAGTGTAGAAACTATATAACAAAATTATAACAGTGATTCTAATTTTAAAAAATTTAAGGAGCAAACTGATAATAATGATAACTTATATCAGTTAGATTTGATTAGATTAGCAAGCTAAATCTAAATTAATTATAATAATAAATAGTTATTTAATTTTATAGTCCAGTTTTGTATTAAAATTATCTTCACTATTATGATCATTTAAATACAAATTATAAAATTTGTAAAATGTTATTAATTTGTAGATAGAGAGAGAAAAAAAAAAATCCTTTACTTCTATTACATCCTCAAGTTAATTATATATTTATAATTAATAACAATAAAAAAAATTAACAAAGTAGTAATAGACGTTACTTTGTTAATTTTTTTTTATTGTTATTAATTATAAATATATAATTAACTTGAGGATGTAATAGAAGTAAAGGATTTTTTTTTTCTCTCTCTATCTACAAATTAATAACATTTTACAAATTTTATAATTTGTATTTAAATGATCATAATAGTGAAGATAATTTTAATACAAAACTGGACTATAAAATTAAATAACTATTTATTATTATATATATATATATATATATGCCTCCAGAGCGAGCATGCATAGAAGCCTGATATTTTGTACACTCGCTCAATCTTGATGACAATGCAAGTATGCAAAATTTATTTCTTCTAAGTGGCCGTGGAGGTCGTGGATGGAATATAATTTTTGTATTTCTTTTCAAACGGGGAACACAGACGCAGCCGTTTCTGTGGCGCAATGGGAGGCTGGCATTTCATAAAAAGAAGTCTGCAGTATGAAGAGCGTTTATATATATATTTTGAATAAAACTTTTTAACCCCAATTTAACAATATAGCATATATAATATTAATAAATGATGTATTTTAAAATATATATGGACATATATATGTGAAAATATATTTTTTATTTATTCTGATATCACGCACACATAATTCGCGTGTTTTAAATTAATAATTATAGGTTTAACAAAACGCGATATCCCCGCCAGGGATAATTGCTTCAATTTACAATTGTTGAACAGAAACAATTATATAGATTACAAGAAAAAAAAAGAAACAATTAGATAGATTAGGTTTAATATAATAACTATAATTAAATATTTTATTTAGATTTTTAAACTCTTGACTGATGTTTTGTAAACTTCGAAATCATTTGAGACTGTGGTGAATTTGTAAAATTTTCTTTTTATGCATATGAATTAAATAAATAACTGATAAAAATACTTTTTACATTTCTTTTTATTAAAATGCACTAAAGATGATAAAATAAATATTCCAGCCAACACAATTTAACAATTAGATTTATTCTAGCAAAAAATAAATAGCTAAAAGCGGCGAGGGACGATCACCATGAATTTCGAACATAATGTAATTTAATGGAAGCAACTGATTAGCCATTTTTGTGTGTTTCACTAAAATATTTACCTTAAATCTATTATGAAAAAGCATCTCTTTATCGTGCAACTAAAAGTTTCTGATGGCTTGCGCCATCTATCGGAATAAATATCAACTATTCTCGTTGATTTTTAATTATTCCAGAATTGGCCAAAATTTTAGTTGCAAGATAAGGAGATGCCTTTTTCATAATTTATGCACCTTATCCCAGTACAATATCACATTTGTACTATTTTTCAATTAAATATATTGTTATAAATATTGGACTGAACAGTTCCAGCTTTCTGTCACAGATGTCGCAGACTGTGATATAAAACTTGGGGTTGTTCTGGTGTGGCGAGGATTGTAACTCTGGTACTAGGGTTGTGTGCTGGCTATCTGTGGGTAGTGTCCGGGCAGAATGGAGGTAGCTGGCGATGCCCGTCCGATATTGCACGGTAGGGGCGGGAATATTTGTTTTCTCCTTCCTAGCGTTATCTCAGTAAAAACTGTCAAAATATGTTTATTAATTTATTATTTAAAAACACATGTACAAACACACGCTTGCAAACACGTGTTCCAATGAGCACACACGTACAAACACACGCATGCACAAACACACACATGCACAAACACACGCATGCACAAACACACACATGTACAAATGCCTATACTTACACACACATATATACAAACAAATACACTTGCACACACGCACGTACAAACACACACTTGCAAACACATGCACACACAAGTACAAACGCACACACGCACATGTATAGACATTCATTAAAACAGTATATCGATGCCCTAATCATATTCTGGCCACAATATGCCAATTAGGCTGTTATTGGACTAATTTATTTCTATATTTAGCGGTATAAATTCTGAATTTGTTTTATTGCATAAACACATTGCAGAATTTGTACCCGAACAAGGTGAGTAGTGATGCTGATTGAAGTGTCCCGCACAGAGCAAATATATCTCCTCAGTCGTGGATCTTGGCGGCTGCTAGGCCTGCACTCTGTCTGCGGACTTTGCTTGGACTTCCTCGTGTGTTCTCTAACTTAGAGGTGTTTGTGGCGCACGGTGTGGACTTCAGATTGAAACTGTATTCATTGTGTCATATGGAACTAAGGATGAGAGATACAGTTACTGACGTCACTAACGTTGTCAACAGACGACAATTGCTTCCCTGGTCTCCTGTCCTCTACTTCTTGTATCTTTCTCTAGAGGAATTGTTTAGCTCTACTCGGCACACTCGGTCTCCTGTTCTCCTGCCACGCACCCATTTATCTGAATTATCTCTAAAGTTCCTCTGCACACCATACCTTGTCTTTTACATCAAAGCTTCTAAATGTGCCGTGACTTTTCTGGTATCTCTTCTTCTGTTTAACTCGGTCCTTTCCACCTTATCTATTGACGTTGTCGCATCGCTAGTCTGGCTGACGCAATCGTGGTCCTCGGAGCAGTCACTCCGTTCCAGCGGCTCACTATCCGCATCGCTCTGTAGGAGCTGCCCATCACTCGGAGAGGTGAAGTAACACAGTCGACCTGCCTTCGTCTGGCGTCAGCTAGGCAACCATCCGGCGGTCCTGTTTCTCGGGGTCCGACGTCGATGTGGCTGTACCCCTGGTTCTGCATGGGCTGCTCTATCCTGGCCATACGGCCTCTGCCCGAGACTGCTGCACTGCCGATGGGTCCGGCGACCTGATCATAGGTACTGGTGCTGCTCGGCTGTTTTACCTCTCATTCCGGAGGTCTATAATCTCCTACAGCGGTCTCAGGAAGGGGCGCGAGGCCATCTAAATGTCTTCACTATCACTCATTATCATTCAATTTGTAATTCATCTTAGTGTAGTTCGGTGCTGATAAAGAGACGATGTCATCTAAGTGTAGTTCGGCGCTGATAAAGAGACGATGTCGTCTAAGTGTAGTTTGGTGCTGGTGAAGAGACGATGTCGTCTAAGTGTAGTTTGGTGCTGGTGAAGAGACGATGTCATCTAAGTGTAGTTTGGTGCTGGTGAAGAGACGATGTCATCTAAGTGTAGTTCGGCGCTGATGAAGAGACGACGTCATCTAAGTGTAGTTCGGCGCTGATGAAGAGACGCAGTAATGTAGAGATCGTAAGCTAGTGAAAACAGCAGAGCACAAGGCAGTAGCTGGCAGATCGGTAGCTAGGGACCAAAGAAACCCGTCACTAAGCAAGCATAGAGAAAGTGATGAGGTAGAAGAAGTAAGCTTAGAGACGCCCAGTCGACATGGATGAGCTATATAAAAGTTCCGATAACACTGGGTCATTTACGGCGTCGTTACTCTGGTTCTACCGCCGAAAGGTCTCTCTGCTGCAACTCAAGGTGGCCATAGAGAGAAAGCCTAAGGTGACAGACAAACATAATTGATGTAAGAATCACAAATAAAGAGTTGATGATGTCTTCGCATATATATACTCCGATAGTTTTTTAGAGGAATACTTCCGTTGTGCGGGCGGTAGAGGAAACCTCCGCGGGGTTGGTTGACAGCGCACACACCCCCGGGCCGGTCGCGGCGTAAAAACTTAAGGATCGTGAATCAGCTCCTTTGGTGAGAGACGTCCGCCGGATGGGTTCGCCGGTCACTCTCACCCTAGATGACAGGGTCAGTTCTCGCCGGTCACTCTCATCCTAGATGACAGGGTCAATTCTCTCTCACCCTAGATGACAGGATCAGTTATCGCCGAACCCTAGATGACAGGGTCAGTTCTCTCCGGTCACTCTCACCCTAGATGACAGGGTCAGTTCTCGCCGAACCCTAGATGACAGGGTCAGTTCTCGCCGGTCACTCTCACCCTAGATGACAGGGTCAGTTCTCGCCGAACCCTAGATGACAGGGTCAGTTCTCGCCGGTCACTCTCACCCTAGATGACAGGGTCAGTTCTCGCCGGTCACTCTCACCCTAGATGACAGGGTCAGTTCTCGCCAAACCCTAGATGACAGGGTCAGTTCTCGCCGGTCACTCTCACCCTAGATGACAGGGTCAGTTCTCGCCGAACCCTAGATGACAGGGTCAGTTCTCTCCGGTCACTCTCACCCTAGATGACAGGGTCAGTTCTCTCCGGTCACTCTCACCCTAGATGACAGGGTCAGTTCTCGCCGGTCACTCTCACCCTAGATGACAGGGTCAGTTCTCTCCGGTCACTCTCACCCTAGATGACAGGGTCAGTTCTCGCCAAACCCTAGATGACAGGGTCAGTTCTCGCCGGTCACTCTCACCCTAGATGACAGGGTCAGTTCTCGCCAAACCCTAGATGACAGGGTCAGTTCTCGCCGGTCACTCTCACCCTAGATGACAGGGTCAGTTCTCGCCGAACCCTAGATGACAGGGTCAGTTCTCGCCGGTCACTCTCACCCTAGATGACAGGGTCAGTTCTCGCCGAACCCTAGATGACAGGGTCAGTTCTCGCCGGTCACTCTCACCCTAGATGACAGGGTCAGTTCTCGCCGGTCACTCTCACCCTAGATGACAGGGTCAGTTCTCGCCAAACCCTAGATGACAGGGTCAGTTCTCGCCGGTCACTCTCACCCTAGATGACAGGGTCAGTTCTCGCCAAACCCTAGATGACAGGGTCAGTTCTCGCCGGTCACTCTCACCCTAGATGACAGGGTCAGTTCTCTCCGGTCACTCTCACCCTAGATGACAGGGTCAGTTCTCTCCGGTCCCTCTCACCCTAGATGACAGGGTCAGTTCTCGCCGGTCACTCTCACCCTAGATGACAGGGTCAGTTCTCGCCGGACCCTAGATGACAGGGTCAGTTCTCTCCGGTCACTCTCACCCTAGATGACAGGGTCAGTTCTCGCCGAACCCTAGATGACAGGGTCAGTTCTCGCCGGTCACTCTCACCCTAGATGACAGGGTCAGTTCTCGCCGAACCCTAGATGACAGGGTCAGTTCTCGCCGGTCACTCTCACCCTAGATGACAGGGTCAGTTCTCGCCGGTCACTCTCACCCTAGATGACAGGGTCAGTTCTCGCCAAACCCTAGATGACAGGGTCAGTTCTCGCCGGTCACTCTCACCCTAGATGACAGGGTCAGTTCTCGCCAAACCCTAGATGACAGGGTCAGTTCTCGCCGGTCACTCTCACCCTAGATGACAGGGTCAGTTCTCGCCGAACCCTAGATGACAGGGTCAGTTCTCTCCGGTCACTCTCACCCTAGATGACAGGGTCAGTTCTCTCCGGTCCCTCTCACCCTAGATGACAGGGTCAGTTCTCGCCGGACCCTAGATGACAGGATCAGTTCTCGCCGAACCCTAGATGACAGGGTCTGTTCGCCAATCTTCTTTCTTTGGCTGGTTCTCTTTTTCTACCTTTCTTCCAGAGGTAAAGTCAGCGCCAAGATCTTCCTATAACTAACGCGGGCTCTCCAAGCTAACCTACGGTGAAAGCACGAGTCTCACAAAGGCTCCACTTATAACACGCACTTTATTCTCACACACACTATTTATACAATAAATTCATACACACGTGACCAGGCACTCGTGGTCAAATACAATAAAAACATATATACACAGAGTTATAATAAATTAAACTCTAACATTCCTCCCCCCGTTGATGGGTACCATCAAGATCCGGAGGGGCCACCGGCAGCAGCACCATCTTCACCAAGGGTCCTCGGAGCACTCCAACCGATGTTCGCACCGATACAACCCGCACCAGGCCGTCCTTACCAGGATGGGTCTCCATCACTCTGCCAACAAGCCACCTTGCAGGGGGCATTCTTTCCTCTTTTATCAATACTAACGTATTGACGTCGTCATTGGGAAAGATGGTCTTCCACTTAGCTCCATCATTAGCTAACACGGCAGCCAGTTCTCTTAATTGATCCTGAACCAGATAGAAACCTGAACGTAACTGTCGTGCAGCTCCTACAAACTGGTTCCTTCATCACTATATAGCCGAGTGCAGTGCCCTCTTCGCGCTACAACTCGCTTAAAAGCCGTCATGATGGTGGGTGTAGAGGCATCTGTGACTATTTCAAGATGTGCGGCTCGGGTCACATAGCGCACAAATAGACAGATGTAGCCTTTTCATCTTTCGACCTCTACCCTTGGACATTCGAAGGTTCACAGGTCCAGCACAAAATACACCACTTATTGAGAAGGGTTTACCCGGTGTTAATCTCTCCTTGGGTAAATCGCTAATTAGCTGGCCTGGAGTGACGCGATTGTATCGACAACATGTCACGCACTCTCGAATGCATCTTTTCATCTGATCTTTTACTCTCAGCATCCAATACTTCTGTCCCAATGTGGACAGCATCAGGTGCACACTTCCGTGCATAGTCCGCATATGAACTGCTCGATCAATCATCTGTGCCACTCTTCCTGATGAAGGTAATAGCGCAGGATGTTTTTGTTCATATGCCACAGCTGGAGCTCATTTCAATTTACCGCCGACTCCAAGGATTCCTTGATCGTCGAGGAACGGTGCTAAACCATAAATCTTGCCTGTGCGTTTCACTGATCCCAAAGTGGTCAAACGTCTTAGCTCTTCCTAAAATGCTGGAACTGAATTGTCCGAAGTATTCTCCTATGAACATTTCTCAGTTCAGCTGTTGTTAAGTGCGACTGATATCGCTCCGCTCTGTAGCGGCAGTTATGGCAAAAGCGCAATATCAGGCCACCTTTCGTATATATCCATTAAAGGTCGAGCTCATCTCTCCGATGGCCACCAAGAAAGGTGTTTCACTGATGGCCTGAATACTCTGGAGCTCAGTTTGACTTTAGTTCTCAAACACAGGAGGCATTCCAGGCCTTTCTGTGGATTCCGCTGACAACCAGGTAGGTCCTGTCCACCAGAAGGAAGACCGTTTCAGCTCGGACCCCAGAATTCCTCGCCCGGCAATATCCGCTGGATTATCTCCTGTAGGAACACAGCGCCACTCCCTGACTTATGGACAACTCTGATTCTCCACGACACGATTGCCGATGAAAGTGGGGAGATCTCCAGACATAGTTCTTAACCAATTCTAGACCATGTTAGAATCGGACCAACAGGTATCACTCTCCAGTCTGATATCCAACTCTTCCATTATATTTCACTAGTCTGGTCAGCAGAAGAGCTGCGCACAATTCCAAGCGTGGCATTGACATCTTCCGCATGGGAGCCAACTCAGTCTTTGATGCCAACAGTCTTACACTGACTCCATCATCAGTGGGAATTCTTATCTAATCAGCTGCCGCATAGGCATCTTCGGAGGCATCACCGAATCCATGCAACTGCACTCCCTGGGTATTCCTTCCGAGACCCAACTATCGGGTATTCTCATTCCCCATTAAATTCAATTCCTTTCCTATTAGTCCATGCTTCAATCAATGATTCATCCATCGAATCATCCCAATGTAATTCCGTTATCCACAACCTTTGAACCATTATTTTTCTGTTACAAGGACAGGTGCCAGCCATCTTAAGGGATATTCTAACCTGGCGATGAATGAAAGCATTTCGCTCGTGGTAGTCGCCGATGTCCTTTCCAACGACTGAACTTCATATAAGAAACAGTCTTCACTTTGGATCTATCCCAAACCCAATGTCCTTATAACATTGGACCGTTCAAATGCAATCCCTTTGCGCAATGTTCTCTCGCAAAGCTGCCCAAAATCGTCAGATCAACTTCTTTAGAATCTGTGGTCTCTAGGGCTTTGAAGGTGATTGAGGCTGGAGAGGGTTCGTTTCTTCCAATGTCTTCCTATTCCAAGTCTATGTTGGATTCTTCTTTCTTCATGCAAAGTATTTTGGAAGATATGGTTTTAGGGCTCTTTGTTTGAGCTCTTACCTCTACATCGCTTGAAGCCCCCACTCCAGAACCCTCCACATCAAGAGGCCCTGAAGGTTGAGAATCTTCAATTGCAGACCTTCCGTCAGAATCCTCCACTGCAATTTCTGGAACCTCTTGAGAACCCTGAGCTTTACCCCTTGAAGAATCAGGATCTGATGCTAAGGCATCGTCTGCAGGCTTAGAGCAGTCATAGGATTCTGAAATCCTCTTTAGAGATCTCAAACCACTCAATATAATAGTCCTATGATCTACAGGATTCGCAATCCTTTCCGGTCTAGCACTTTCACCAGACTTTTCTGGAGACTTGTCTCCTAAATTAAGACCTTTTCGCTTGAGTAGGCACTTGCCCCTTTGGAGAACTGGCCGGAGTATAACATTGGAGTTATTGCAGCTCCAGAAACAGTTTCCTTCGATACAAGTTACATTTTATTGTTTGGAAGATATTTGCCAATTGAACCCTTTTCTATTGGTTCTCTCCTCACATAGGTGATCTGGATGGTACAACCCCGTTTAGAAAGCATTTCACTTTCTCCAACCTTTGCATCATTGCACCATCAGTTATCCATCTTTTTCTTCCAAATAAATCTAAGGTAATCCCAATCATTGTTCTTAACGGCGATCATCCGGAAATATCTTTCCACGTCCACCAAAACTCCGAACTTATTCTCCCGAAGTTTTGTCCTTATCTCAGGGATTCCTCTTAATAGACTAGGTCTCCTCCTCAAATATCGTTTCAACGAGAGTCCGCTGCGTCCTAGACAGGAAGCGTCGTCAAGCACTGGCCACACAGGCGCAGCCTTGGATTCACACCCAAACACAGGGCGGTCGGGAAAATAGCATCCCTTTACTTTAAATTCGACAACTCCAGTTTGTTCTGCTTCCATCATTTTCCGCGATGCTGGAATTCTGACAACCCCTTCCTCAACATCATCAATGGACTCAGCCTCACCATCTGCAATCTCCACTTGATCAGCTCCTTCAGCTACCGCTTTAGAATTGCTCGCCGATTCACAAGCCTCAATTGCAGTTCCAGAATCCCCTACTTCATTGTCCTTGGTTTCAGCTTCAGAATCCTTTACTCCGTCGCCCTTAGGCTCATCTTCAGAGTCTTGTACTCCGTCTTCCTTAGGATCATCTTCAGAGTCTTGTACTCCGACTTCCTTAGGCTCATCTTCAGAGTCTTGTACTCCGTCGCCCTTAGGCTCATCTTCAGAGTCTTGTACTCCGTCTTCCTTAGGATCATCTTCAGAGTCTTGTACTCCGACTTCCTTAGGCTCATCTTCAGAGTCTTGTACTCCGTCGCCCTTAGGCTCATCTTCAGAGTCTTGTACTCCGTCGCCCTTAGGCTCATCTTCAGAGTCTTGTACTCCGTCGCCCTTAGGCTCATCTTGTTCTGCATATGGCCTTTCTGCCATCTTTGAATCAGTACCTTGTTCTGCATATGGCCTTTCTGCCATCTTTGAATCAGTACCTTGTTCTGCATATGGCCTTTCTGCCATCTTTGAATCAGTACCTTGTTCTGCATATGGCCTTTCTGCCATCCTTGAATCGGTACCTTGTTTTACATAGAGCAGCTTCACTTCTTCGGTGTTCTTTGAATCAATTCCTTGTTCCACATCCAGCACTTTCTCTTTATCTGCTTCAACGGATTCTTTCTCGACTTCAGCCCTATGATTTTCGTCAATTTCTGCAACAGGCTTCTTCTTGACCTGAGCCTTTTCACCGTCTTCAGCAAAGCGCTCTCTTACTACTTGAGTCTTATTACTTTCTTCAACAGCAATCTGCTTGGATGTCTCTTCTACCATTTGCTCGGATGATACCACAATCCCAGCATCTTCCTTAATAGAAGCTGGATCAACTCCTTTCATCAGGGTAACTCCGACAACACTTGGCCTTTCACTCATCCTGCATTCTAAACTGCCTCCATCGCGGATCTTCAAATCCAAGTTGGGCAGTCGGCTTCTTCTTCCAGGCAGCGAGCCTTTCTGGCATCCATTGTCCCGAAAGACTTCAGCACCTTGCGTCGGAGGATAGAGGAACTCATCTATTTGTCTTTCCAGGTCGAACCATTTTTGTTTATACTGTATCACAGTATCCTGCTCGTCCTCCAATTCCCGCCTAGTGTTGTCCTCGTCATCGATCATCAAGTTCCAGATTATCCTATCCTCTTCTCGGAGCTTCACCATATACTCCTCCATCATTTTGTAAGTAGTTCTCACGAAATTCTCTGAGGGAGCCTCTTCATCTAACTCCGCTTCTACCTCTTCCATCAACTTGGAGATAGCCCATCTTTTAACGGCTCTACTTCTTAATGCCCGCTTCATGGCTTAGACTTGCTTTATGTTCTTAACTTGACCTTTTTTTGCTTAACGCGCTATACCTCGGCCTTATCCTTTTAATCCAATTTGCAAAACTTTCTTAAAACCTTTTGCATAACCTTCGCAAAACTTTATTTGCATAAATTCTTATTTTTTCTATGATTTGCCTAAATTTGCATAGACTTTTTCTTGATTCTTTCTTCTATTTCTTTAACTTCTTTAGTCTTCTTGACTTCTTTAAGATTCCTAAACTTCTTTAACCTCTTTAGGTTCCTTAAACTTTAGCCTATCCTATATCCGGATGTAGAGGGACCAAAATGTTCGCCAATCTTCTTTCTTTGGCTGGTTCTCTTTTTCTACCTTTCTTCCAGAGGTAAAGTCAGCGCCAAGATCTTCCTATAACTAACGCGGGCTCTCCAAGCTAACCTACGGTGAAAGCACGAGTCTCACAAAGGCTCCACTTATAACACGCACTTTATTCTCACACACACTATTTATACAATAAATTCATACACACGTGACCAGGCACTCGTGGTCAAATACAATAAAAACATATATACACAGAGTTATAATAAATTAAACTCTAACAGGGTCAGTTCTCGCCTTTCACTCTCACCCTAGATGACAGGGTCAGTTCTCGCCGGTCACTCTCGCCACAGGGTCAGTGTCGCCGGGCACTTGTTTGCGTCTTTCAATATCTTCTTTTCAACTACAACAAAGGGAAAGTTACAACTTGGCTGAGAACCCGTTGTTTGTGAATAGTCTTTGGCAAACATATCCGCACAACGGAACACTCTGGGTTGTGACGTGCTGTTCCTATGATATACAGGCTTCAAACCATCGAAAATTTGTTGGACTTTTTCAGAAACAAGGAAACTTATTACAGCTCTTGCTTGGACGCCTCCATTTCAGAATTAAATAGCTCACCCGCGTGCTACTCCGTGCGTAGCAGAATGCCCCTGGTTGATAGAAGTTAAGATAATTCTCTGCATATCTATATCGTTGTTATTTATTTGTCTGATTTTTAAAATTGAACACGATTTCTCGAATTGAGATATACAACCCCAATATAATAAATATGTTGACTTTATATATAGTCGCACTGATAATATTTTCTTTAAATTTTAAACATATAAGCAATGAGAATTTAGGTCGAGGATGTTTGGTAATGTGCCAATGGATGTCTGTAACATGGAAGGTTCTAGATCGAGTAAATACAGCAATCAGTAGCGGGGGAAGGACCTAGATC